>AWUE01015841.1:0-31172 GCA_001974825.2 Corchorus olitorius | reverse complement strand
AAATTAGCACCCATCCATAGCGAATTTTTGCCTTTCCGAATCTCCTCGATGGCTAATCTGCTATCCGACTCAACATGCAAGGAGGTATAGCCATGTTCCCATGCAATCTCCATCCCAAATAAAATCGCCATGCACTCTGCATGCATCACATTATCAGCCTCTTCCACGCTGCTGATACCTCCAAGAACAACTTCACCCGCTGCATCTCGAAGCACAACCCCTAGTCTAGCAGCGCCTGAGCTCTGGTTAAAAGCCGCATCGCAATTCAACTTCAGCTGCCCCTGTCGTGGTGGACTCCATTGCCGTATCACATGTTGCCTTGTCACCGATCTTTCCCCATTGATGCTTTGGACTCCTTCCTCAAATTCCTGCTCTGTGGCTGCAATCCTCCGCTGCAATTGCGAGCTTAGAATACATTTGCTCTCATGTAAACAGGAGTTCCGATTAAACCATAACAACCAAAGTGAGATGAAGACTCTTTCAAGGCAGCCCTTTTGATGAGCAAGGACACAGAGATTTAAGCAGAAATCATTAGCATTCTCATTGGAAGAGACAAAGTCTTCCATCCAGTGAGCTACTCCTCTCCAAATCAATTTGGCAAAATGGCATTCAAAAAATATATGTTTTAAAGTTTCACCCGGTTCTCCACATACACAACATATATCCTCAACAGGCATATGCCTTAAGAGCAAGGTATTTCGAACAGGTACAAAACCATGCATGAGGCGCCAAAGGAAATATTTTACCTTGGGAGTTACTTTGGCAGTCCAAAGAAGTTTCCATACCGGATTTCGCAACTCGGCATCAACCACCTCATGGTCCAAGTGGATTCTAGCAACATGATAAGCCGATCGAACTGTGAACATTCCCAACTTTGATGCAGCCCAAATGAGTTTATCATCAACACGTTGGATGCTGAGATCAATATCCAAGATAGCCTCTACCTCGTGTGGTAAGAACTGGGTGTGCAACAAGTCCTCATTCCAGCGCCTCTCCTCTTGGATTATTAATTCAGCCACTGTCCCGTAATCTAAAGCATTAGGAGCAATAGAGCTAGGCTTTCCAATGGCAAGGTCGGTATCCACGTATCTTCCATAATTTTTACCGACATACCGTCCCCTATTCTCCATCTTGTTCCCAATTTTAAGACTGCCCTCCCCTCCGGTATACTACGCCAAACATAAGATGGATTTGAACCCAGATTAGCATCCAAGAAAGAACCAGTTGGGAAGTATTTTGCACGAAAAATCTTGTAACAAAGTGTGGAAGTGTTGTGGATAAATCGCCATCCCTGTTTGGCAAGAAACGCTAGATTAAACGCTTCAAAGCCTCTGAACCCCAAGCCTCCATCCAATTTTGAAATACACAGCTCCTCCCAAGCTACCCAATGGATACCTCTTCCACTCTTCCCATGACTACAAGGAAACAATTTAGTTTTTGAAAAATTATTTAATATACACCGTCAGTAGAGTTTAGCAGACTACACATGCGAATCCTGAAAGATGACATATGTACTCTAAGGACTATATTGAAATATTTAAAACTTAATTAATTAAAAAAATGGACATGTGTCAACTCCAGAACCCGCTTGTGAAGTCCACAATTTATACCACCGGTGTATCAAATAATTACCCTTAATTTATATTATATATTGTTTGATCTTAGACATGAGGAAAATGTTACCTAAAAAAGAAGACATAAGGAAAATGCCATATAGGTAGCTATAATTTCTTTAGCATGAGGAATCCTTTACTTTTTTTATTTTATTTTGATGAAAATAAAATACTGCAAATCGCAAACTATTCCCATGAATATTAATTTGTGAAATAAATGAGGAATATAACTATTTCTGTGTATATATATAGTCACACAAAAGTTAATTTCTTGATGTTGAGCGAAATTTACTAGTACTTAAAAGAAAAGGAAGAAAGGAAATCTGAAATTGTATAATAATTACGTGGTGAATTCCGATTGGCAAATTGCGGGGGAATAGATTATAGAGAATCGTACTCAAAAGGACGAACCGGGTGACGGCGGTAGGGAAAGAGAACACGTAGAATAAGGAAAGGTGATGGTAGATCAAGGGCTGAGATTTTGACAGATGTAAGATGATGAAGGAGTCGAAAAAGATGGGTAAAATTGTGATTTGGTGCGTCAGCCAGTCACTCACCCAGCACCGTCCCAGGATTCTCTCTAAATATATAAAATAATTCACCCCACTTTTCTTCGTCTCCACACACGCGCCTATCTTTGTCCCTCTTCCCATGCAATGACGATTTTCTCCTCGCATCGCTTTGGTTCTTTTACAATTTCATTCGAGTTCCTAAAATATGTTGCAAAATTAGTTAATTACTCAAATTTAGTCTTTTATAATTTGTAGGGCTGATTATTGTTGAAATGAAAGCAACCAAATGAGGGAATATTGATAGAATACACTTGCATAGTTTAAACTCTTGATGAGACAATTGAAACTATAAAAACTTTGCAAGTGTATATACAACTCACCATATAACTATTTGAAAAATGGTCTCTGATAGTACAGTATGATGAACACATAGCTTAAACTGAGATCGAAGAGAGTCTGGTGCGTTCAGTAGAACGGTGTGATAGCGGTGTAATTGACATTGTTTAGTGTTGGGAGAGGAATCGAGCCCTGACTGCTTCAGCAAGGCCCACCAAGCAACCCATATACATGTTGGACACCAATCTGAACCCAAAAGCCTAGACTAATGGTTTCTTGGGCTATAAGCTACTCTAACAACTCATCTCTACAAGATGTGGGATGTTCCCTCACATGTGAATCATCAACATTTAGATACTGTACAAATGAGATTACACTGTACAGATCAAATTAGGTACTGTATAGATGAGATTATTAGAGCAGCGACTAAAACAGAAATTACACTTAAAACTCCATTTGACCGGTTCATCGGTGCACCGACCCAACAACCAATGAACCGGTGCACTAAACATTGCCTCAACATTTCAAACTTTCCAATCAATCAAATACATTTTCTCTCACACTAAATGATAGTAGTACTTATGTTCATATAGAGAATAAACATGATTGTAGTTATAATTTTTGGTAACAAAATAATGTGATCTCAATTCTCAATTGATTAAGTATAACATTTTCATCATTTATGAGATGGTAATCGATATTTGTCATTTAGCATAATGACATAAATTCTGAGTTCAAAGCGGTTGCATCTCCATTGGCATTATCTCAAGTTAATTTAATTTCTTGCAGGTAATGCATTGAAAACTAGAAATGCTAAATGCTTATATGTGTATGTATACCACGACGATGACATTTTCATTTTGTCGCTTTCAATGCCACTAATTACACACAAAACGCCAGAAAACTCAATCGTCTTTTTTCGACGAGAAAAAATAAAAATAGATTAAATTAAAAATACTTAAAAGAATGAAAGATGGGTTGCTCTTCTCACCAAAATTGATAAGCATAATTTTAGCTTTCTAGGCATTGTCATTTGCGGTGCAAAGGATTAAAACTACCCAAAAAGAATAGTATATCCATGCATGTCTCAATCAATTGGGCCAAAGCAAATGCATTTCGTTTTCTATTATATTGTACATGTAAAATTTGCTCTAATTAGTAAGGTTTTCTTGGGGTTTCGGAATACTTTTGAAGAAAAAAAAGTGAAAAAAATGGAGATTAAATCATGCATCAATCTTTTATGCTTACAATATTTCCTATAAATCGAGTCCGGACCATATATGCATTGGTTTTGTACCGGTAAATTTGACAAAAAAAAATTTGTAAGTTGGAACAACTTAAAAAAAAATCCGTAAATATTTTAGGTTAAAGATTTGCCCAAATATTATAAATATATGCATTTTCCCCCTTTTCCTAACCTTTTACGTTAAGCACGTTTGATTGGCTACCTTGATAATTATTTAATTACACTTTTTTATAGCAGTACTTAGTTACTTAATTAATTACCCTTCAACATCAAACTTTGTTTTTTTATTTAATTAAGCAATCGTGTAGCCAACTTAAAGAATTAGAGAGCTCCGAGTGGTCTGTAAGGGGAGAACCGTTAGAGGAGGGGATCCTCTCTAATAGTCAAGTCAGTAGAATCTTCAGTGTCCATAATGGAGGAGTTGAAGAACATGAGAGCTAATGAGCATATAAATGACTTTATGAAATCATTCATGGCCATACATTGGCTATATGTATACCTTATATGAGGCTTTGGCTCGATGGGTCTTGAGTGACTATTGGCGATAGATGCTCAACATTCTTAAATCTTGTAAATCAAAGACTAATCCCTGTTAGCGGAGACCATAGAATTGAAAACTTACATATAAGTGTTCTTCCTATAGATTGAATTTACATTCTCATTATTGTGAGGTAAAGAGTGATTTAATCATAAAGTTGTTTCAAGTGTTTTTGTCACTTATTCCTTTAATTAAAATCTTAAGTTCAAGTCTTATGAATGAAGATAATCATTGTTGGATAGAGATTAAAAGACTAAAATCTCTAATTGGGCCTGACCTTTCAAAAAATTCTCAAATAAAAGTTCTAACTTTGAAAAAGGTCAAATAAGTTCCTGACTTTTTTAAGTAATGCCAAATAAGTCCAAAATGTGGGTTGTTAGCCACACTCGACGTTAATTTAAACGAGTGCTAACATGGCATAACGATGCGCTAACATGACATCAGAAAAATTATTCATGATGTGAGACATGTCGTCGTTTCATTTGTTTCCGTGTTTTTTATTACGCATGTTGGACACACTCGTCAACTCTAACAAATTAGACTTAATTGACCTTACTTGAAATGGTGGAGCCTAATTTGACTTTTCTAAAGTTTAAACTCTTATTTGAGAATTTTTCAAAAGATCAGACCCTAATTTGAGATTTAAGTCGGATTAAAATAATGAAATTGAAGGGCACAAGAGTAATTTTTCCAACCATCTTATCCAAAATGCGTCCGCAAATGGACAGATGAAAAACCGAAAAAAGCAAAGTAACGTTAAACTAAAAAGGATATTTCTGTCATTCCAGAAAATAATAATGGCATTCCTGTGATTTGTCTAAAAACTAGGGTCGGTCCTCAACCAAGAAATCGTATATATTCCCAGTGCTTCGCCGCTTTGTTATTTTCCCTTATAATTCCTCTCTCATCTTTTCTCTCCCTCTGCCTTGTCTCTGCTGTGTCTCACATCTCCCTATCGTAATTTATTTCCTCCGCGAACTACCAGTGGCTCCACCGCTTCAACCACCGTCCGTACAACCAGATCCAAACTTATCTGTTTGAGTCCCCCGCGCCCCCTGATTTTTCATCCCTCAAAAACCTCTCTATATTTTTATATTTATTAATAATTATTTTAATCAAATATTTTTATGTTTTACTGGGTTTTGTTTTAAGAATGCAAAAGGAATTTGTGGTTTCGTCGTTAACCAATTTCAAGTTGGGTGTTTTTGTGATTTCCTCCGACCCGACGGATTATTAAGTCATTTCATTGTTTTTGACGTTTTCGCTCATTTCTCGATAAAGATGATTTGACACTTCTACCCAACCAAGAAGTTAAAAGGAAAAAAAATTTCAAATTTCTCATTTGACGTTTTTGCCACCGTACTCAACGGTGAGTTAACGGTCTTAAGTCTTAACCCTTGCTTACGTGGCATAATTTTTTTTCAAAAGGGGAAAAACACAATGAGTCATCACCCGCGCAGAATTTTGACACCTGGAATCTCAAGAAAGCGTAAAGAGAGAGAAGCCTTTTATTCCTTCAAACAGTCAACTCCGGTTCAAACCTCGGTTTACGCCGGTCCTAAACCCACAACCCCGCCTAACTGTTCGAACCGGCTCTTAGCCGGCTACATGGCACATGAGTTCCTGACGAGGGGAACATTGTTCGGCCAAAAATTCGACCCGGCTCGCGCCGAGGCGATTCCTCTAATCGGCTCATTGGGTGAATCGAGAAAAGCAAAGCCGGGAACCGAACCGTATCTTAAGAAGGAGGGCCAGGGGTACGCTGAGGTGGCAAGCATTTTGAAGGACGATGGGACCCACATCCCGGGCATTGTTAATCCTACCCAACTGGCAAGATGGATCCAGATGTGAAAAACTATTTGGATGAAAACGTGGCAAGATGTGACTGGGCGTAGAATTCTTACCTTTGAACTCGCTTGCATCGGATTATCCCTCCCTCTCTCCCTTTCGGAGGTGGTGAGTCTCGATCAGTCTCCATTTCTGAAACTCTTCAAGCCAAAGAGAGAGGAACCCATTTTTATTCCTTTCCTTTTTGCTTTTCTTTTCTTTTTTGTTAATGTTAATGTTAACGTTAATGTTAATGTTGTTCTAATTAATCTTTGTTGTTAATGTTAAGTTAAGCTATGCTTTTGGTTTCTTTTTGATGAAGTTATATTTGATAATTGGACATGCATATTTTTTGTAGTTTCCAACTTAATCTTATATATTCTGCATGTACATTAATATAAATGTATATTTATAAGTCTGCTTTTGAATGCATGCAAGCAAATTAATCTTAAGTTGCAGAGTATAAAGCATCGATGTATGAAGTTTTATCATGTATAGCATGGGCGACATGCATGTGATCTTTAGAAAGAATATTATATAGTTTAAATTCTTTTGAAGCAGTATAATATATTGAGGTTTGACTATGTATGTTATATGTTTTGACCACAACTTTTGCATGAAGTTTTATTTGAATGTCTAGTTGGTTCATGTGGCTCGTGCTTTACTGGAAAATTTGGGTAGGCGTTGGAAATTTGATTTTTCGTGTTTTTATTTATTTGATTTGATTGATGATGGAGAGAAGAGAAAACCCATTAATCGTATCGATGGATTAATTGTATATTAATTAATAAAAATTTGTTCTTCCTTTCTTTCTTTAAAAAAAGATGAAATTATGAATTATGTATATATGTAATGACAGATTATGAGGTGTTGATTAATGTCACACTCTTGAACAGATCATTAATCAAACAAAAAAAAAAAGAGAAAGATGAAGCGTGATTTTTATTTTTCAATTAATTAATATGGTGGTTTTCGAAAGTACTCCTATGTATATTATTATTTAGGTGTGAAGTGATCCTAAAGGATTCGATAAATTTCTCATTACGTGTAAAATCCACTATTAATTAAACATAAAGTTTGAGCAAATAAACTTGATTAGCTAGCTAATGAGACTTTCCTTTAAAGGAAACCGTGTCTTTTCATGTTTGTAATAAACTCTTCCTTGTATGTGTACAGAAGTGTTCAAATTAAGTACAAGAAAAGAACAATCTCAAGTTTATTATTATATAATTAAGTAGAGAGTAATAAAATATCTTAGTTATTAATTACTTTTAACTAATTTCATAAGCATTTGTTTATGTCTGGGTCGTGTATGTGTAACCGTTTCACCACCGTTTGACTATTTCATCACTGTTTTAGGCCCAAACGGAGTTTAAGGGAGTTTAAGTGTAAACTCCGTTTCAATCGCTGCTCTAATAATTTCATCTATACAGTACCTAATCTAATACGTACAGTGTAATCTCATCTGTACAGTTGTTAAACAGTGTCAATCACACCGCTCTACTAAACGCAGCAGGGGACGGTGGGTTTCCTACTGACTCAGAGAAATGGTGTCGTTTTCGATGAGAGAGATGGCATTGGCATTGCCATTAGGCATGAGCCATGCTCATCACATGTTTTGATGATTGGTTGGACGACAGCGCCTTTCATTTTCATTTTCATTTTCCTGGTACTATTAGTTCTAATTATTTAAGTACTTCGTCGTCTCAACAAGACTAACTGCCAAGGAGGAAACCTACGTTTCTTAAGTACTTTTGCCTCTAATTAGTTCCCCACTAAGGGAAAGTCAGGTAGAAACAAAAGAAAAAACAGTAGTATATATATTCAAGTAAATTATTGATTAACTAATCACCAGCAGTTGCAAGTCTTAGAAAAAGTTTTAAGTTTGATTAATGAATAATGAATTAATATTTGGAATTAAGCTGCTAATTAATATGGGGTCATATGAATCATGCATGCAGTGCATCTTATAATGGTTAATTAAGCTATTTTTTCCACGTATTTTCCACAATGACATCGACCCAATGGAAAATAAATAAAACAATGGACAAAAAGGACCGATAATAAAGTAGAGTTGTGGAAAAGTCAACAAAATACTGTGATAAGTCAAACCATTTCCATGGCTTAGTTTTCTCCATTTTATGGTTCGATTCTTTGATTCCTCATTCCTTTGGTTTATGGAAAATTGCCGATGGGTTATCCTTTCCCCTCTCAGAAAATATTCCCTAGGATATAATTTCCATGGTTGTGATCTTATGATTAATTGTTTATTGGCTCAAATATGGAAAAAAAAAGTTAATATTAAAATGATTTCGTTAATAATCCAGTTGGCCATGGATTTGTTAAATCAGCAACTTTTGGTCATACTTTAAGTATAAAGATTATAGAATCACTCCAAATCCTTGTCTTGTTTAATCCGTTTAGTTGGCTCTCGTGTGGCCAACTGCCTAAGTTTGTTGTAATGAATTGTTTCCTTTGTTTGACAGAATGGACTCAAAACTGAATACTGTTTGAAAGAGACCAAAAATGCATTATATTGTATTATATATTCTACAACAACCACATAATTAATCATAACCTACTTAAGATAATCCAAGATATTATTATATATATAGAAACCTAATCAACACCAAGATGCAAGCCAACTGTAACCATGGTAAGTAATCCTTAGCGTTCCCGGAATAAGATAAGTCTACAAATAGATGTGTATAGATCAGATCATACATAAGAGAATGTTTCTGCCATTCTTCTACGCCGCCTTAATTGCAACAGATCTTGCTTTCAAGTTGAGGAAGATAGCCCTGAGAAGTTATTAACAAACAGAGTAAACGGCATAACATTAGATTAGCATCGATGATTATGTTTCAGTCTCGGCTATAGATAACTAATTGAAGTTGTCATAACTTAATTAAGGTGACACCAACAAGAAGAGGGTTCAGCCAAAAATGGTATACTAACTAGCAACATGAGTGAGAAATTTGACAGCATTTGATTCGGTTTAAGCCTAGTCATAATGTGGGAAAATAATGCTGAGTTGAAGTATTTAAATGCTCACCAGCAGGAGGCAACAAAGCTGTGAAACAGAACTCGTAACTGTATCGGCATATACTGATAGTTTATCCAGCCAACTATAGGCCAAAACTGCAAGTTATCAACATCATATAATTAGTGTTAACAAAAACACATGGAGACAACAAGTTTAATGATATCAGAAAAGGTGCTTCCTCTTTATTGCCATACCTTCCATGCAGTCAACTGAATAGTTGGGTAGTCTTTTCTAACTTTATTTCTGACTAAACTCCATGGTCTTCCTACAAATACCATAATCCAGCAATATTAGTTCATAAACTATACTAAACTGGGAAGAAATTATAGAGGGTCATTTTTTGCCAACAGAACAGGTCAAGTTCAGAGGATTGATGCAAGTTTATCTGGTTTCATGTATTTTGGCACAAACTAAGGATCAACAAAACGGTAAAATCTTGGTGGGTTCTCCAACTTGGATTAATTAGGAAAAGCCACCAATTAGTTTGAACAACTAATTGACAGTTTATAATAAACAATATCAATTGGATTTAGTAACTTTGCATATTGGGAGTCACAGGAAGATCTTATACACAATGATGTAAGGAAGCAATGCAGAATTATCCTTAGCAGCAAGCTGTGGGAATCAGGATCAATTAACTTTGACCTATTGAAAAACCAGATTTTAAGTTCCTTCTAACTTTAACATGTTGAAGTTGGCAAGTGTCCTATTTAAGGGGTTGTAATGATGATATAGAGTCAGATTCTTGCCATGTCCTATGCAAAATAAGTCCAAAACCCCCTACCATTTTCCTCCCTAATGAAGTGGGAAAGACAAAGATGTTTTTTTTTTGGCACAAAGACAAAGATGGTTTAGACCAGTTTAAGATGCATGTGAGCCATCAAATGAGTGCCAAAACCAATAACCAACATTACCAATTGGATAAAAGGTCAAAATGATAAAGCGTTTTGGCATCAACTGTTATCTAAACGAGAGAACGCGATTAAAAGAGCAGCAATAACAACAACAACAACAAGAATCATAATAGTAACACCAATAATAGCACAACTTAATGTTCTAGGATCACAAAATGAAAAGTTAAGCCTCCTACAATGAATAGGGTATAGTTTGAATTGAATAAGATATTATGAAGAAGCACAAACCTTCAACCACCAAGCCGTAATACATCATGAAGAAAAAGTTGTTCCAAGGAGAAGTAGTTAATTGTTCCAACAACACCTATAAAAGCAATTAAGCAGGAGTAAATACCTTAACTAATTGTCAACTAAATTTTTCTTTGCAAAATTGTAGGTGAAAATGCAAAATGAACATGGTTTTACCTTCTTTGCAACAGTTTTACTGCCTTTCTTTCCCCTAAAAATGATATCCATCAATTTGTGAAGGAAGTGTCCAAATGGTCCAGAATATGCAAACCCATATAGCTGCAAGGGAATTCAGTTTTGCATTTCATAAAAATCAAAAGCAAGAAATAGTTACCCTTCTAAAAATGCATGAGTAGCAAACAGACATGATTGCCTAAAAGGCTAAAATTTAACTTAAGGTTCATCTCTTCCAAGTTTCTTGGCATCCAAACAGGCAAAAAGGGAGTGTATGATCGAAAATACAGACAAAAAAGAAACAAGGAAAAAGTCAACGTACCATGATGAGAAGCAATCTTCTCAACTGAAGCCTTTTGACCCCAGAAATCTTTTGGGCTATCAAGTCACTGCACCCAGCTAAAACCCCAGAAGTAATTGCCTGCAAAACCCCAGTATCAAAATCAATAAATCAACAAAAACAAAGAGAAAACCCAACCCATAAAGTGATAAAACTAAACAACCAACTCCTTAACAAGGCCAATGAAGCAGGAAAAACCAAGAGGAAATTGAAGCAAGGATTTAATAACAAAATAAATCAATTTCAAAACATGGGTATTAATCCAGAAGGGAAGATATGATAGTTTACCTTAGTTCTAAGAGGGTGAGCTTGAAGTTGAATAAGATATTTTCTCCATGCTTCTTGGACAATATCCGACATGGTCAAGTGATCAAAAACTCTGTTTCTTTTCTGTTTTTGTTTGCTTTTCAGAGGATGACAAGAACTTGAGTCTCTTCAGGGGTTTTTTAAGGTTTTTACTTTAAGGACAAGGAAAGTGTAGTACGAGAAAGGAAGGCGGGGATCTGAATCTGATTTTGTTCTACAATGACAGCTTGGAGTTTTGGTTGGTGAATCACTTGAGTTGAGTTTACACATGCCAACGACCCAACGCCACCGCTTCTTCAGGTCATGGTCAAAGTCTTTAATCCACGTTTCTCTTCTTTCTTTAAATAAAAAGTAGAACAATTCTTCTTGTGGCATTTTAAGAAATATGAATATATTATATGGGTAAGGAATTTGAGACTTGAGAGGGTGAACTTTTTGAAGATTACCGGCCGCCTGGGAAACCCAGCATTCTTATCCGAAGATCATCAACTAATTAAACAATTTTAAGTTTGTTGGTTTTTAGTGATGATAGTATCAGATTTATGTGCCAAATTTAACTCCATTTAAATGTTTGATGATAATGATTTTAGAAAATGAAAGTTTATATAAACAAATCACGGCCAATGTCACCATATGTGGGAAAAGATCAAATGTTTGATCTTATCAAATCTTTTTGTTGGTTGTTGACCTTTTCATAATTAGTGCTATATATATATCTTTTAGAAGAGTTATACTTGTTATGCATAGAGAAAAATGGAGAAATTATTAGGTGTTTCGGGTCTACCATGTTATATGTGGTACTGACCAATAAGATTTTGACAAATCAGATTTTTCTCACAATTTCTAAAACCCTAGTCAATTAATGTCCTCAATTTAGAGATTTACCCTGTGAATCTCATATGGTGAAATTAAAGGCTAAACATGGTGCTAAAATTGTACATAAATTTCAGGAAGAAATCTGACTTGTCAAAATCTTATTGGTCAGGACCACACATGACGTGGTTAACCGATCCACCTAATAATTTCTCGAGAAAATGGATGTAAAAGAGTTTTTCCTTGTTTGGAATCGAACTTCGACTCCAAATTAATCAGAGGCAATGTAGTTACCGGTGTAGCTTGTACATATTGATCAGAGTAGTAGATCTCTTTTTAGCTACCTAACTAAAATAAAATTCACTTTGAAGTTTGAAAAACCTTTGAGGCTGCTAACAAAATCCTTTTAGTTTATTTAATTAATCAAAGACAATAATCTTATACAATCAATGATATAATAGAAGCAATTTGATTAAAAATTCCTTTTAGAATCATTGCTCATCTTCTCATGGTGGGAGGAATCCTTGGAGGTGGAGCATTAGGAGGTCCAACCCAACCTGCAGTAGTAATTGGTAATTTTTATTAATTATTGCCATTAAACATAATTATTAATGACAATTAAATAAGAGGGCTAATCTATTTTTACCTTTAGATGGATCAAATCCTCTGTTTTTGAGCTCTGCATGCTCTTGACAAAGAGCACAAGATTCACAGCAAAAATGAACACAACAATCATTGCAAGGCTCAGCAGGCAATCCAAATTTGGCTCTCAATTTCTCTCTATAGATACAGGAGAGCAGGCAATGACATGAACACAACATCAACAGCCCATATACACAACCTTGTTTGATACAAGCTGTAATAATAAAACATGCAAAACATAAATGGAAATGGAATCATGAGGAAAAACATTATAAAAATGTTATAACTATGGTCTATGATTAATTATTAGTATTTATTATATATTCTTACAACTCTGTCCTTGATCCACAACTTCCGCAATTCGGCCAAAGGTAATGCATGGGAGACAGCAAGTTATGCAGCCTGCAGATCAAGCACTAATAATCAGAACCTTCAAATGAAAAAAAAAAAAAAGTGTACCATACTTTTCAAAACATCAAATCAATATAAACTCGAGACCTCCCACTAGAAATCTCGAATTTTAATCACTGAGATGTCCCATCGGGGGAAATTAATTAAACGAGTAAAGAAGATCTTACAAGTTCCAATATCAGCTGTACAACCACAGAGGGAAGCGGACCATTTAGGTGGCTGAGGACGATGAAAAAAGTTCATTCTTTCTTCTAAACTTTGATCAAATGCAAAAGATGATATTGTTGAGCTTTAGCTATAAATCATCCATCCATTTATAGTACCGGGAGATTTTCCAATAAAATGATCTTTTAAGACCATTTCTCGTGTGGAAGAATGTTTACAAAGCTAAGACTATCTGCCGTCTCTCGTCTGCAATCTTTAATTATAGTAGGAAAATAATTATTACTCTGTTGGTATTATGATTGTTCTTATTATGATCTTCATTCTCGGCTAACATTAATAGGACAATACATATAAAAATACATTAATTAATAGTACTAATTCTTATAATTTATTTTATAGAATTTTATTTAATGGGTTAAAGATTCAAGAAATTAAATTAAAAAAAAAGATTGAAGAAATTGTTGGGCTTCTGGGCTCAAATGTTGATATATTGGACTGAAATTTGGGCTAGATAGTTGGGAGAGTTTGAGAATTGGGCTGAGTTCTGACTATAAAATAGAACGAAATAAGCCTACTAGTTGTGGGCTTTAAAGATTAATCAACTTGGGCTATAGCCTATAAATTGTTACTCAAACAATTAGATTTACATTTTTGAGTAATTTTTTTCTTTTGAGGGAACGTTTTTCAGTTTTTGAGTAAATTCAAAACCAATTACTATTATGCAATTCTTTAACATACATACATACATACATAATACATAATGTAAGAGGAATATGGGAATATTCTTCACATTATGCTTTCAATTTTCAATTCAATTTAATGATAATAGATTATGTAATATCATCTTTATGAAAGTGCTTTTATACCTTTCAATTCAATTGGATCATATAATTAATGTAACAAGAAAAATGAAATTAATTAAAAGAAAAAACTCAAAAAAGAGCCTAGCTAGCCACCTTTGAAACATTTGAAAGGATATTGCTAAGTGGGGGATAGCTCCTTTATGTTATCTATATGGTGCTAACCAAACCAATACTAGAAAAGAAGATTGGTCACTTGCCATAAGAAAGTTGCACAAAATATATTGTTTAACTTGTTTAATTTGTAGAAGAAAAGTTAATTCATATTGTAACAATTGGCTGCAAAAACCCTGATCTTCACTTTGTCTTTTGATGTACATTACACTTTCATTAAAGATAACAAAAATGAAGGATTAGAAAACATGTAATTAATGAAGTAGCTTTGGCCCTTGGAACTTGCCTTGGGACACTTGAACATTTTCAACTATATAGTATTATAGTGCTCAACACTGTGATTTAGGTAATGACATATCAATGTCTCTCATCACACTTCTTCCAATCATGGCACATACATTATATTGCAGAAATGTATGGTTTGATTTCAAGCATTAAAAATGGTTGGTATCAGTTAAAATTTATACTTTCTTCTGCCTTGGGGAATTTGTAACTTAACTATGCTGCAACTTTGCAATATTGGAAGGTTTAAAACTGCAAAAAAATGGATAACTATGTTTAAAATGGGAGATGATCAGATTCTGAAAATATCTGAAAGATGTTGAAAGAGAGAGGTTGGTAGGGAATTAGGCATGGAAACTTGAAGATGTCACCTTCTCCCACTACTAGAAGTAAAGCATTGCCCTTAGTGCTAATTAAGGTGTCTTTGGAAACAGAATGA
The DNA here is from genome assembly GCA_001974825.2 of Corchorus olitorius. Lineage (NCBI taxonomy): Eukaryota > Viridiplantae > Streptophyta > Magnoliopsida > Malvales > Malvaceae > Corchorus > Corchorus olitorius. Next base: position 16,366 of record AWUE01015841.1, on the reverse strand, counting down.
TTCGATCTAAGGAGTTGAATATTCCAACATTGGCTTCATTTGGTTGGTAGATCATAGATATGAGAGTTGAGAGTGTGATGTCAGGATTAGAAGTAGGGACGTACCGGCATTATCTTATTTTAAACAGCAGCCTGCAGCCCTGAATATGAGTGAACTGCATCGATCTTTGCTTTTAATCCTGATAATCATTGGGATTCAACACGTTTTCTCAATTATTGATCACCAAATTAATGGCTGCTGCAAGGTCTCTTTACAAGTTGCAGCACCACCCTTGATGAAATTACTGCACTTTTGCTGGATCAAGTTTCTAGATTTGAAGTCTTTATGTAGGAGTTGAATCTTTCATATATATTCCTAAATCTAAGTCATGAATTATTACATCAGATGCTGGCTGTTATGCATTAGTTAAAATGACATCATTTGATCAGACTAATTTCATCACATGAATTCAATTTCTAGTTGTTGCAGTAAGGTTGGGATAACTTCACAAATGCTGATAGATTTCTCAGAGCTAAGGACCCTTTTGGACAACATTCATGCATTTGTTATTCTTACACAAGTTGCAAGACTTTTGTCAAGAGACATCCATTGTCCTGCTCATGACATCTCAAAAAATCTCTAGAACAAGCAACTAAGTGAATGAAGATGGTTAACACATGCATTAGGCTCAGAGAATGCTTTTTTCTAAGCCGGTCGGTAGCCCACTGTGTAGATAAGATCATAATATTGCCATTGTGCTTAACCTAGATCATCAAGACCTAAACAATTGCAACTTGTTGATTACTTTATAGGAAGAAATGCTTCCACTGCCTAATTCTCCATTCTATTCAATGAATTTATATAGTATGCAACTTGCATTAGAATAAATGTAGTTTTATTTGATTATAAATAGGAATAATAGTTTTGGCTTTGCATGTGACATGAACTCATTCTCAGACCCAGAGTTGTTCTTTTCTGAAGAATATTCTCCCTACATGTTCACTTATAGGAAATGAAAGGGATAACATTATAAAAAGAAAATTAGTGATATATTTAAGGAAAAAAAGGACAGAGAGAATATACATATAGTCCAAGTACCATGTAAATCACATGACATTTCCTTGTTAATTATAGTATATAATATACCTTTTATGGCATTAAACAATTAGATACTATTTTAGCTGTTATGGGATTTCTGATATAATTAGTCAAGCTGGTCTAACCTTTGGAATCTCTTCTCACTTGCCAACATTCTTGCTCTACTCATAAAAGTTACTTTAATGGGCCAATGCCTATAGATGTTAGGGCTGCATGCAATCTGATGAGGCTCTCCATTGTAGGAAAGCTGAAAAGAAATGTTATGAAACTATCAACAATATGGATTTCCAAATGTATATGTCCCCTGTATCCCATGCTAGCTAGTATGGGAAATTACTTCAATTTGCAGATATATAAGATTGTGCATCAACATGTCAATTTGAAGCATTTTATATTACTTATATCTGAATAAAGATTAGACCATAAGGGATATCTGCAGTCTTCTTTGAAGTCTAATATTGTCATCTAGAATGCATTAATAAAACTAATCTGCCCTTGCTAGCTGGTGCATTGGTGCAAGATTCCAATGTATGCAAATTAGGTAAACTTTATTGAGTTATAGTGCATATTCTCATTCTTTCAACATTCTCACCAACCCACATAGCTATTCCTATCCCCTTTCCGCCCTGATCTTCATGACATAAGAAGAGAGAAAGGAAAGAGCTAAATTGCTTTCTACATCATGATCATGTCAATTTAGTATACATTATTGACATATAATATGTTATATACCATAATCATTTAAACACATGAAGCTATAATTCATGCCACTTATCTTATATATCCTCCAGGCATATGCATATATGATATATCTCCACTTATTTTACAGAAAAGGGAGAAAAAAAACCAGTTATCTGATACCATCTGTAAAAGATAGAAATATTAATACTTATAATACATTTGGTAACATTTTTGGAGTGGTTGACCTTTACATCTTTTTTGGTATGTTCTTATTCTTAACTTTAGTTGATTAATCTGTTTCAGTACATGACCTCATTGTCTTAGTGCTAAAACTGTGAAGCAGTGTGCAGCTATAGCCTATAAAAACTAATGGAGTTTTGGTGTATTACACACAATTCAATCATGGAGTTTATGAAAGAATGATTTGATTTTGTTTTTAGTTTAATAAATTTTCTTATCATGATGTTTCGTACAATCAAATTATTGGCTGGCTGATGAGAACATTTCAAAATTCATGAACTAAAATGTTTAAGGTTTTTATTGTGCTAATTTTATAAGCATGGAAGTGTGCAATGGTTGGATTAGCCACAATTTGATGTTAGGTAAAGTATTGAGTTTTTTGGAGGGATTAGTGTGTAAATAGACCCACCAAAATGCAAAGGCCAAAGGGGGCCAAATAACTGTGTATTACACCCACTATTTTATTTTTCCTTTTCCTTGCCTGATTTAGTGGCTATGTCTCAATCAAAATTTTCATGAAAAAGTTTCCACTAATATACCCTCTAGTGGTCTTGGCTTTTCCTTATTAGTGTTGTAAAAATGTTAATGCATTTCAATGTTCCCCACTCAAAGCTGAGGCCTATATTAATTTCCCTTAGTACTTTCCTTCTAACTTTCCCATTTTCTGATTGGTAATGTCTTTGAGAAAATATATATTCCTCCATGGTGAATATGAACTCGATCAATATGGTTCAATCAGAGAAAAGGTAAATGATATGAATTGATCCAATCTAAAACCCAATTGACGACCCGAGATCAGGCTGACTTGAAATAATCTTAAACTTAAAAAATTTCGAGTACAAATTATAAGACCCAAAACTCGAACAACCTAGCCAAGCCTCTAAACTCACATCTAAAATAAGTATGACCCGAGTTCTAAATCTGAACCTGAATGATTCGAGAAAAATTGATCCAAAAGATCCTAACTTGAAATCAGCTTGATTCGCTAGAGTGATCTTTGATTATCATACAATTAATTCAACAATCAAAATATGTTTAGTAATGGAATGTTGGACTTATAGTACTACTGACTAGGATTCAAACCTCACAATCTCAAGTAAAATAATTAAATTCTAATAATTTATATAAAATTCACAAAACTAAACAGTGCAATATAATTTGTGTAGATTAACTAGATCATCAACAGAGAAAAGTCTCAACTTTCGGCATATTTGGTTTTCAGTCCTTTTGGAAGGATCGATAATTTGTTGCATTAGACCCACTTAGACGTCATAAATGCAATATTTCAACAAATCGGGTTGAAAAATAAGATGTTAGATTCAAGAGCAACAGTGTTCGACATGGATCTTTGATTACATAAAGTAAATTGCTCTCCATGATAATTGGACAAGTTGACAGAATTATTATCATTATGAATGATTTTATATGCACTCAAAAGTACTGATCATGTATATCAAAGGGCCTTGAGAGTTCTAAATGGGGAGAACTGTAAATGGTGGAAATAATATCAATGGTCTTAATCAATTCAAAAGAAAGAGAGATGACCCTTTTTTTTGTCAATACCTCTAAGCACCCAAAAAGGAAAAATTATTAGAATTATATGAATTTTTGGGTTCAATTTCAATATGTACAGAGACTTATAAAGCAATTCCTTTCAAATTACTCTTTCAAAAGTACCCATTAAGCCCATTAAGCAGCATATCGTCCAATGCAAAATAGATCAATCCTTTAAGACATTGAATCTAACTTTTGTTTATATTTGATGAACTTTTTTTGGTTACTTTCCCTCCTATATATGAGCTACTTATGTTTTAATCTCTTGTCATGATTTTGGCCGGTTTTTAAAAGTTATGTTTTCCAGCTAATCACTTCAAGTAGTTAAAGGATTTTCTTTGTTAAAGGGGAGAAAATTGGGGCCTCATAGATTTGATTCCAAGTATATATGAATCAAAAAAAGCAAAAAATAAAGTTTGTAAGCAAAAAAAATCATTAATCATTCATATTATACATAAAGTTTGTAAGTACTACGTGATGGCTCATCTTTGAGAAAAAATTTTCCCCCTTGCTTCAAGCTTTTACTCGGTGGTCGGCAGATGGAAATCCCCTGCCCCAAGTTTTGTGTCTCACTTCATGCCCCATTCATCAAATTATGCCATATGTCCCTTGTGTTATACCTTATTTGTTTTTAAGTTTTAACAAGTAATATTTATACAAGAAAATAAAATAAGAAACCCATATAAACACTAGATTTAGCCCCAAATTAACAATAAATAATTATATATAAGGGTTAGTCCTAAATTTTAATACATTCCCCATAGGGTTTTAGAATGAAAATATAAAATTTAATTTAATTAGCCAAACAAGGAATAATATTAAAAACTGAAAAGGGACACGTGTTATTATTTGATGGATGTGCCACAAGTGGGGCACCAAAATTGGGACAGAGGATTTTCGTTCGTGGTCGGCATTGATATTTACACAGGAAATTATCTTGAGTTTCCAAAAAAAATTTCATGTTTAAATCATGTTTTGCATATTGATTATTGACCAAAAATTTAACCTTAAAGTTTTTAAGAATTTGGATTCAAAGTAAAAAACAAAAGTTTGAGAAAAAGTCTATGTGGATATTATCTACTTAACCTCTCTATATTAATCATTCTTTTGATTTTTTTTTTTATAAAAATAAGACTCTTTTTTTGCTACATTTTATAAAAATAAAAATGAGATGTTGCATATCGTGCTTTCAGATATCAGCAATAAAACGAGTTTGATGATGCACGGCGTTGCCAATTGGTACTTTGGTAGCTGTTTGGTTAATGCGCATGTTAGATATATATGATGATTAACTTCATCATAATAATTAATAATAAAAAGGAAGTGACTAATAATTAGGTAATTGTAAAACCATGCATATCATATATTGCAAATGGGAAATTACCTAATTAATTAACTTTAGATTTTTTATATATATATGCTAATGTACCGTACATGATCATGATTAATTAGTTTTTGATAGCCAATTTAGCTTTAAATGGGTCAAAATTTATACTATTAATTAAGGCATTATAAACAAAAGTGTGATATTATTGATTAACATGATATATGAAGAGATGATCATATCTATCCAATCCACCTATCTATAAAAACTTATAGATTTGTTGATTTTTCTCTGGTTTTGATGTCATGCCTCACCTCATCATCACCTTAATCATTTGACATTAAGGTCTTTGATCCATGAAAATTAATATATAGACTAGCTAATTATAAAGTTTCAAATCTTATAATTTAGAAACTTTGCCTTTTGGTCTAATAATCAAAGAAGTTTCAATCACAGGCTCCCCCTCCCCCACCAGTACCACATGCATGTAAAAAAAAAAAGAAAAGAAAAAAAAAAGCTTATAATTTAAGAGGCTATAGCTAATATATACAAGCAAGGCGGCTTGCGCTGCAATCACCTTCTTATTAGGATTATATTTTTTGTAGTTGTTTAAGTCGATTAGTAAAAAGATATTGCATTGGCTGTAAGTTAATTAATTAGGAGAAACTCATACATCGAAACAAAAAATTCGCATATATAAAGCAAAACACATGACATCTCTCTCATTCTAAAAGTACATTACCTAAATTCTACTCCATCTCTAGGTAATTCATCAAAATAGAGCTAACATTCTACTCCTCCATCTCTAGATAATTCATCAAAATAAAGCTAATATTAATTGTTGTTTGAAATTTATGTTGATTATCTAAAAAACATAGTACGTTGCAGTCATTTTATAATTTTGATTGTAATTGTTAAATTAATAGACTCGGGTAGATGGAAGAATTTGGCTTCTGCATAAGGAATGCCTAATTTTTTGTATTCAAGGAGCATGTATAGTTGTCGTAGGAAAATTGAATTAGTTGAGAGCATTTGTAGGAGCATATGTAATTTACACAATGCATCACAAAATGATTGTACTTAGCATTGACTAACTGTGCTTTTGGAAATGTGGAAATATACTAAAATAAGCAACTAATAGAAACCTCAATAAAAAAGGAAATCGAATGATAAATAAAAAGAACTTTTTTGTAAAATAAAAGAGGAATAAGGAAATGTTAAATTTAAGTATCAAATAATATGATCAACAAATCAATCCAGATTTACCTAAAAATGTTGCTGTGAGAAGTTAAAACTCTCCATTTTAGGTTATGTCATCCTAAGGAGCTACTAAATTAAATGGAAGGATCTTATCAATGTCCACCTGGAAATTTTAGGAAACAAAACGGAGTCCATGTGAAACCAATTCAGAGAAATGTTAGGGAAGAAGAAACCCACCAAAATAAAAATGAAGACGAAAGGAAAACAGAACTGGAATGTCATCAATAATTTACCCATAAATAAACCATTATTGCAGATACATTTATATATAGCACCAATCCTTTGGAATTCCGGCAGAGGAGTTGAACCGGTAAATCCTAATATCCACACACAATTAATATGTAATTAAAACACACTTAATCATAAATATAAAAATAATAAATTATAAAAAAGGACAGTAGGAAAAATAAGGGAGGAAATTTATCGAGGGCCTTTTTAGTCATCCGAAAAGTGCGAAAAGACCAAAAAAATCCAAAAGGAGATACCACATTAATCCTCAATTTGGCTTTCAAGTAATTTCCATAATCACTAAAAATAATATATAGTATATAGTTATTTGGTTTATAAATTAATTTATATAATAAAAATTAATCATTAACAAATTTATCCCATCATTTCTTCTCACTAATATGTTATCTATATTCAATTAATGCTCCACAAGTGGTTCGGTTCGCGCTGGTGCGTCGAACGTTAAAAAATTTGGATTGTTTAAGAATTACTTCTATTGAATGCAATCGCTCGATGTTGAAAAAATGTTTCAAAATTACAACATGATCTAAAATTTATTATATTTCTAAATAGCACTATTAATCTATAAATGGAAAATTGGATTTGCTTGAAAAATATTATATCATCTAAATTGTAAAGCTTGCTTATATAATGTCTAATGTTTAAAAACATACAATACATATATGATTAACCTATTTTTTTATCTAGTATCACAAAAATTAAAGTCTATGCCAATTGGAGAAAATAATTGCATGTCTTAAGTCATTCTAAATGAACTTGAACTAAGTAACTATTAATTTCACTTCTTTATGCAAAGTTCTAACTATTAATTTCACTTCTTAATGCAAAGTTCTATTTAATTAAAAAAATAGTTAGTATCGATGAGATTAATTTTCTCTATATCACCAACCATGGATTATTTAGCTTTTCAATACACTAAAGAGGAATTCTCCCAACAATAAATACGTCTACACTAATGACTTCCCAAAACGGTTTCAAAGGATATGCAATTACCAAAATGACCAAATAGGTAAAGGAAAGATAAAAATCTAGTTTGGACTTTTCTATAATTTACCAAGTGAGAAAAGACAAAAAAAGACAAAATACTGGCTCCTCATCAATCCTGATTTGGAGCCTTTAGTAATTTCATTGGGTGTTTCAAATACTATTTAGTATATATTTGCCTAATTATATATTGAACTTTTAATATCTAAAATTTTCAATTGTGTTCTACTTTTGCAAACATACAACCGGAATCTTTATTTGGCTAAACTTCAATTGTCTAATAGTAGAATAATATAATTAAAATGTTTTTAAAAATTAAGCCTAATAAACACTAAAAAGGCACGCATACATTACTTATATTATACTCCATATATAATAATCTTTGACCATTTTTTTAATTGCCGAAGATCCAACTTCATTTTGCATGCAAGATATATATAGATCAAAGCCAAACTAATTTCATTTTTAAAAAGTAATACAACTATACAAGGATACATCATACATTATTATAGACTAATATCCCCCATGAGGTGGAATTGATGACATACATAAATAATTTGTTATAATTATATATATATATATATAATTAAGTATATATATGTAACAATTCCTAATAATTAAGTGCTATCTATATGTACTGAATCTTTTGCATCTTTTATCAAGGAATCAAATGTTGGCCCAATTTTCTTATCCAAAATTAAGCACACGAGGACGTGGATATATTGGATTATTGGTTGTCAACCATAAAATTAATTTATCAATTATAGAAATGAAATAAAAAGAGGGGGGAATATAGGGGCAGGCTTTTCCCTATAAGCATGCAATAGTGGATTACAGACCATTGAGTTTTTTGTAACCATTTTGCTTCTTCTTTTCTCTTTTGACCCTAAAACTAGTCCTTATTTCAGTATGGATTAAAGTAAGACTTGATATGCAAGATGAAGTTAAATAGAATAAGGCAACAACCATTATTTATACTAGATAAGAAAATAATTATACTAGAAAAGAAAGTCAGATAAGAGGCATTAGTGGGATAACCATTAATTAATTTTCTTCTTTTATTGTTGAAAATATAAAGTACACTTTCATTTCAAAATGGAAGTATGACCTAGAAAGTCCTTTCTTCTCATTCTAAATTATTGTTTAAAAATGTTTCTTTCTTTCCATCCTCTTGTTGGAAAAGTGAATACAATATTCTAGTTATTAAGAATGCTTGATCCATAGCAAAACAGAAATTCAATTTAGATTTTGTTGTTTTGTTCCTTTGCTCTTTAGGTCATATATGGTGTAAGGTATCAACTACATCCTTTCTAGTGGACAATCTCTGACTCTTAAAGTATAAAAAGGGTCATTTTCTAAGTAAGATCTTATAGTACCCCCAAATGCAAGGGCAGTACCTCTTTAATTAATTAATTAACCCCCCATGGATGCCCTATTATACAGGAGACAAATTAAGGAGGAATCCTCCAAAATTAAGGGCACTTTTGACATCGAATTGCCCTTCAATTCATCACATGGTACCCAAAAGTACAGCCCCATTACATTCCCTTGCTCATCCAACCTTAGTCCATGTAATCAAAAGGGTACCTAATAAAACCCATAATAAAGTAGAATGTCCCAAAACAAACTAAGGGACGTTTCTTCTTTCTTTTGATCATATCCATGTTCTCTAAATTTGAAGGGCTCCTATAGCACTATACCCATTACGTACAGAGGGTTTTTTTTTGTCTTACATTAATTCCTAATGGGCAAAAAATTATCAAAACTGAAACTGATTTAGTAATAATTAAACTCCAATTCCAATCGTAATTAATATTTTTTTTTTTGCCGAATAGTTAATATTTTTGTTTAATTAAACCATTCAATATCTGAAAAAAGGGGGAGAGGTCCCCTTGCTGGCCCCTACACAAATCCCATTAACCTCATAAATTTTTAATTTAATAACATATCATTTGTTGGTTGGTTGTGACTTTGGTCTTAGTGGGGGAACACACAATAAAAAGGTAACATTGATTCATACGTCATGCAACACTTCAACGAAAAAAAGCCTATTGGTAACTAAATTTGGTTCCCACACCACACCCGTTAATTTTTTTTTTAAGAAGATATATATATACTTGAAACACCCAATGAAATTATTAAACGCCCCTTTTGAGAATCGATGAGGAGGCTTGGTTTAAACGTTTTTTGCCCATTTCTGTCTTTTCTCACTTGGTTAATTACCAAAAAGTACTATTAATGTTAACATTATTGCTTCAATGAATTTACTATTTGATCTCATGTTTGGGTTAATGAGGGGCTAGATTATTAAATATTTTAGTTTTTAGTCTTTTTCCATTGACCAAATTACTTTAAGTCCTCAATTAGTTTCTCACCATTCCTTTTCCTCCAGACTTATGAATTTACTATTTAATCTCATGTTTGGGTTAATGAGGGACTAGATTATTAAATATTTTAATCATTTTCCACCTACTAAATTACTTTACGGCCCTAAACTTTGGTTAATGTTGAGATGAATAACTCTACTTTTTGGTCTTTTTACCAAAAGTGAATATGAACACAATTAATTGTGGTTTTAAAAGTAAATTTATCCCATGAATGCAATATTGAGTTTTTTTTTTTTTAAAAAAAAAATGCATTATTATACATTTTATGTTCAAATAGAATGATTATAATCTTATTTTTCAAAAAAAAGAGAAAGAATTGATTATAGTATAAATTCATGAAATGATCGTTTTTTCTTATATTGCAATATATCTTTTATCTTTATTCGATAAATTAAGCGATAGCAACACCAACTATAAAAATTTTTATTTTTCTACAACAGCATGTTTTAAGGCACTATTATTTTACTTTGCTAGATTAATTCTTCAATTTTAAGACCTGCTCAAAATATCGAATTTGCTAACCACCTACTCACATATATCATAAGAACTGAGAAAAAAAAAACTCTATAACTAGAATATTTGTTAGCCACAAATCAAAAATACTCGACGCGCCAGCGCGAGCCGATCAACTTCCAACTATAAAAACTTTTATTTTCTACAACAGCATGTTTTAAGGCACTATTATTTTACTTTGCTAGATTAATTCTTCAATTATAAGACCTGCTCAAAATATCGAATTTGCTAACCACCTACTCACATATATCATAAGAACTGAGAAAAAAAAAATCTCTATAACTAGAATATTTGTTAGCCACAAATCAAGAATACTCGACGCGCCAGCGCGAGCCGATCAACTTGTACGATATTATTTGGAAGTTTCATTACAATCAATTATATTTTCCTATTAGCTCGGCTAACTAATGAGAATTTGAAAAGACAAACCATTATTTTCACAAAGGAAATAAGCTAACAAAACCTACAAAGGTGCATAAAGCTCACACATAAAATAGCACAAAACCCGCATGCACTTTACATATAAAATGGAATTTAACCTGAAACTATATACTTACCATTGAGCTAAAGGCTCAAGTGCAAGGGCGGATTGACATGTTAATGAGGGTAGGCATGAGCTAACTCTCAATTTTTAAAATTCTTCCATTTTATGTTTAATTTTGGATGATGCCCACCCTAACAGTTGATTATTGGTGTCCACTCTTGATTGATTAATTCAATTATATTGTGTCCTTATGCCATAATCCATAAGTTGTTATGAAAATATTTTTTTCAACTTCAACTCTATGTATAGAAGATACTGTCCACTCTAAAAAATACTTCTGGATCCGCCACTGCAAGTCAAGTGCCCACACCCATTAATAGATAGTAATAATAATAATTTATCACCATTTTTATTAATATATAGTATTTATATTAATTAATATATATGTATATATATATAAATATATATATTTCCCACTAAAAGTCTAAAATGAAAGGAAACTTGTTGTCTCTGTGTCTCTGTACCTCCCTTTGTGTTCACTGTGCAAAACAACTTGTTAACAGTGTAATATTAATGGAAGTGATGCAGTTTCCTTTCTAGAGCTTGCTCTTTGGGAGAGAATTAAAGCATAGTGTATATTCTGGCAAATTTAGAATCTATACACGTGTTTGGAAGGCATATAAACCAAAAACAATGGGATCGATGGAGGCCTCCCACTATAATATACTAGTACTATATACTTTTTGGTATATTTATTGCATTATTATATAATATATTTATATTTATATATGGTCAAATGGTTTAATTTTGGTATATATTTTATTTGACAGAGACAGAGAGGAAATCCTAATGGAGCCCAAATCCGAATAATTAGTTATTAATCATTTCTAATTAAATCCACGTGGATGCCAATTTACTTTAGTTTCATTGGGTTTTTGATGAATTATTTAGTTCAAATCACACGTCATTAATCATATGCTAATTAATAAACAATCAAATTATATATTTGATGGTGAATCTTCTCCAAACCCCTCATCTCAAGGCAAATCTAGTTGATTTTTTTTTTTCTAAACTATTCCCAAGTCAAATTAAAGTACATAGATTAATAAAAAAGAATTTATAAGGATTATATATATTCACAAATAGAATTTTGTTCAAGAAATTAAAAGGGAAAGTCTTTGGATAAGCATAAAATTCCTCATTTTCCAGAAAAAATAAAAAAAAATTAGAGTAAAAAAAGAAAAAGGAAGACCAAAAGTGCAATAATATTGTGTGCTTAACTTTGGCAAAGAGCCAAAGACCCTAAAATAGGATAATACACATAGACATTTTTCCTTTGAACTAAGTTATCCCTCTGACTATAAATATTGTTGGCTTCATTGCAAAAAGAGCCTTATCCTCCTTACTAACTTAAAAAGAATGACTAGATAATATATTTCTACTCATTCTTTTTAAGTTATTTCGAAAAAAAAAAACTTAAAAAGAATGAAAATAACTTAAAAAGAATGAGTAGAAATATATTATCTACTTTTTTGCACTGTGGCAAATTGCCCACCTTGGCTCCTCCATGCCCAAGAAGCTCAATTTAACAGAAAAATTATGTTGGGGGTTGCTGTGGGTTGTGGAAGATGAGTTAGCAAATATATATATATATATATAAGAAGTTGATTTTTTAGGTTTTGATGAGGTTTTTGCAAAGTGCTAGTGCTTTTCTTCAAATACGTTTTCTTTATTTTGGAATATTCTCTGCTTAGATACCTTATTATAATTCCAATTAAAGCCTTGTCTTCTTTCCTTTTGGATCAAAAGCAAGGTAGCAAGGCTCAAGGGAAAACTTTGATAGGTTATTTTTACTTTTTGAAATCTGAATCAATTATATTCTAAAAGTTTTTACAGGTAACTATCATTTTCTTGGTAATCTATTGCACAAATGTATACGACATGTTAATTAATTAACATTAATAATAACTAAAATTAATGGAGTCGACTGGCCACCATATATATATATAAATTATATATATTTGTTTAATCAATGGTATATATTTAGATTGGTTATAAGGTTTATCATATTCCCATAATTTCGAGATGCATTGAGATTTGATAAAAATTTAAATATTGATCACTTTTATAATTGGGAAAAAGAAGAAAAATACAAAAGCAAAAACAATCACTATATAGCTTTCCTCCTCTACTTCATTGGCCATTCCATGTACATGTCAGTCATTTTTAATTATTAGAATGAAAGTATTAAATCATTCCTTCAATATATGTACCCAAAGTTTTACTTTATAGTTTTTACTAGAACCAATCCCTATATAGGAGAAGTGGGAAGAAAAAACAAAGAAATCTTACACAGATAAATTCAGATATGGAGACCAATTACCACCATGCAACATGCCGTATACTTTTCCAATATATATATGATCCTTCGATAATTAAATATTGGACCCAATTAATCTGGGACCGAAGCGAGTCAGATCTTAGATGAATTAAGATTTTCCCGATGTCTATTTTCTCTATTGACAGAACTACTTTTTTTTTTAAAAAAAATGCTTACTTATTTTCTCCATGTCTTGTGTGTATATATGTATATGTTCAAAAAATATAAAATAAAATATTTTAGAGTATTACCAATTGGTTAGGCTAATCTATTATCATGTTATCGCTTGTTCCTTGCCAAATTTGAATTGTACAATCCTTCCCGCCAATAATAAGGTAATATACTATCTCAATCAATAAATCTATCTAAATATGTGGCAAACCAAAGGGAAGATAAATTCCAAAGTCAAGTACCAATCAAATCAACTATGATATGAACATTACTATATCAAAATATCCAAAGAGGCATGCGGATCACAATGGTTGAATGTCGTATAGGATTTTCTCTTCTGTATATATTGGCGCACATAAAAGAAAATATCAAAATCTGAAGTCTCCCAAAACTTGAACATCAATACCACATGAAATTTGATGTGTAAATTGGAAACCGGCAGCAAACAATATATGAGAAAGCTCTTCAAAATTTGATATCATGTGTCCCCCTCTATATATATGATCACCCACATAACCAATTGGACATACAATTGGTTGTCACTAACTAGAATTTTTTGGTACGTACCATGCAATTCCCCATACAGAGAAATGCTAGTTGATTTTTTTTTAAAACAATAATTCTTTTTCTCCCATCAAAAATTTACCATCAAAGTTTACTTATTGATGTGTTATCAAGTCATATCCCATATAAAATAAAAGACTTTATATAATAAATTATAAAATTCAGAAGATTTATCATGAGAGTGATGCTAGGCGCCCCGCCTAGTACCACACACAAAATTTACTTCCTGACATGTCAATCACACGTCAGACCACATGTTATTATTTTATTGGTCCCAATATAATCTTTATACATTTTAATTTTTCTAACCCTTAAAATAAAATTTTAATTTTAATTTGGGCTAAACTTGGTGAATTAGTTATATATTTTATTTCTAAAATCCTATAACAATAAATTATTAATTATAGAATTTACCCTTAAAATAATAATAAAATTTTAATTTGGGGTTAAACTTAGTGAAATTAGGGTTAAACTTACTAAAAAGAATAAAAATAGAAAAAAGAAAAAAAGAGAAGACACGTGGCCTAACGTGTGATGGACATGTCAGGAGGGAGCATTGTGTGAAACAAAATGGAGGGGCAAGTAGAATTATTCTTATTATGATCATATATAAGATATTAGTGGTTGTAATTGTGTCATTTATAATTTAGTGATACAATATTTTGCTAAGAAATACATGTAGCATTACTCTTTTTAAAGTTATGAGAGGAAAATCATCCGATACACCATCAGTGGAGTTTAATAGATTATACATGCGGGTCCTGAAGAGTAACATGTGTTTCCTAGGGATTAGAGTGAAATATTTAAAATTTAATTAATTAAAAAAATAGACATATGTCAACTCCTCAATCCGCTTGTGAAGTCCAAAATTTACACCGTTTCATCAAATAATTACCCGTTGTAAGATTTATCGTTGTAAGATTTAACTTTAAAGATTTTGTAAATTAATGTCAAGTGATTAAAGTTGATAATTAAGAAACCTTGGAGCTCCATACAGCCAGCTGGAAGCAGAAAGGTCGCACTAATTGTGGTCAAACCGTATGATTAAACAATTGGTCAAAAGTAAAAGTATATGTTTTTCTTTTTTTTCCCTTTTTTTAAACTTTCACAAAAATAAATTTTAAATCGAGTAATGCTACACAACCCGTCTATTTGACTCGCAAAAATATCCCGTCTGACGGAGAAATTATGAGGTGGAACTAGCCCACCACGTCATCCATGGGACTAATCAATAATATGATGACAACTCATCAATTTTTTAAAACCCTATCCTAATAATATCTCAAATTTGGGGACTTACCCTAAGCATGATTATTTTAAAAGGGGGTTAAACCCTAAGCTAAAATTGAGCCTAAATTTAGAAGTTCATTTGACATGACACAATTCTATTGGTTAGTCTCATACATGACGTGGTGGGACAATCCAATCTAATAATTTTTTCATCGATTGGGACGTTCATATGGTAAAATTAGGCGGAGCAACTAGCATTGCTCTAAAAAATAAAATTTCATCATAAATAATGTAATACGAATTCCTAACCCGAAATAAAGTAAAGGTCATAATTCTAGGGTTACCGATCAGATCTATTGAAGGGAGAGGCTACACATATTTTAAATCGAGTAATGCTACACAACCCGTCTATTTGACTCGCAAAAATATCCCGTCTGACGGAGAAATTATTAGGTGGAACTAACCCACCACGTCATCCATGGGACTAATCAATAATATGATGACAACTCATCAATTTTTTAAAACCCTATCCTAATAATATCTCAAATTTGGGGACTTACCCTAAGCATGATTATTTTAAAAGGGGGTTAAACCCTGAGCTAAAATTGAGTCTAAATTTAGAAGTTCATTTGACATGACACAATTCTATTGGTTAGTCCCATACATGACGTGGTGGGACAATCCAATATAATAATTTTTTCATCGATTGGGACGTTCATATGGTAAAATTAGGCGGAGCAACTAGCATTGCTCTAAAAAATAAAATTTCATCATAAATAATGTAATACGAATTCCTAACCCGAAATAAAGTAAGGGTCATAATTCTAGATCAGATCTATTAAAGGGATAGGCTACACATATTAAATAACTACAGTAAAAGTACGCAATTGGTCCCTGAAGTGGAATAAAACTAGCAAATTGGTCCCTCAAGTGAAAAAATGAGCAATTGAGTCCTGAAGTGGAGTTAACTAAGCAATTGGGTCCTTTCTTATAAGCCGTCAGAGGAGCCGTCAAATTGGCCTACGTGGCAGTGACACCGTCAACTTTGCTGATGTGTCATCTGCCACGTCATATTTTTTTATTTAAAAATTTGGGTCAGGGATCCAATTGCTCAATTAACTCCACTTCAAGGACTCAATTGCTCACTAAGTTCACTTCAGAGACCCATTTGCACATTTGTCACTAATGTTTGGTTGTTTTAAATAAAAATAAAAATTTAATTTTTTCTTCTTTTCTTCTTTTTTGTTTTTCCAAAAAAAAATCATTTT
>AWUE01015840.1:0-95262 GCA_001974825.2 Corchorus olitorius | reverse complement strand
TGATTTTTAAAAAATAGAAAAAAATATTTGGTGAACAGCTTTTTATCAACTTCCTATTTGCTAAGGTCAACATTTTTATAATATCATTAATTAATTGATATCTTGAAATAATTTCAATTCAAATGAGATATATTGAATCAAATGTTGTGAAAATAATCAAACATTTTATATAAGTATTATACATTTAGCTCAAATTTGGTTTTTCAAAACTCGTGGTAAATATGATTAATATATTAAACGAGAGGGGTACCCCGTGCTTGCGCTACGGGGAATTTTTAATGTGGTTATACTTGTTTATCTATTATTTGTTTTGCAAGTGTATACTTGTTTCCACACCTAGTAATGTAATATATATCATCCATAATATATCCTTCAAAAATAAATCCTTTAAAAAATACATTCTTAAATATCATTCAAAAATAAATCCTAGGGATGCAAGTAGGTAGTAGTTAATAGGGTATCCAGCACTACCCAACCCGATTAAGCAGGATTAGGGTATTATATAATCTGGTTAGGATAGAGAACGGTAGTAGTTTTGGCCAAAAAAAAAAGTCTAAATGCAGTATATACTAGTATTTAGGTTCTTTATGTATACTTCATTAAATAGCAACTTGATCATTTATATGTAGCAAAAAAAGAACTTGATATATTTTTTTATCAAACAACTTGATCATTAATTTGTAGCAAAACGATGACTTGATCATTACTCTCTCTGTCACATTATATAAGTTCCTTTTAACTATATCATTAAGATTAAAAAAATTAGTTATGACATAAAACTTTATGTATTTTTACCTTTATCTTCTATTTTTACCCTTGTTCTTTTCCCTACTAATTCTCTCTCCTCCTACTCATTCTCTTGACTACCAAGGATAGTTTTGGAAATAGCTAAAAAATATGCATTGGAATTGATAAAGGGACTTATAAATTGGGACAAAAAAAGCTTCTAGAAGGGGACTTATATTATGGGACAGAGGGAGTAATTTGTAGCAAAAATTGACTAACAACTTGATTAAAGTTGATTTATAAGATTCTTTTCCAGATAAAGTGCACCACTTTTATCATATATATAGTCAACCTTACCGAACATGGACCATCCTTATTACTACATACAATTAATGGAGTTTTTAAGGTAATTCTTTTGGTACGAAAGTATGCATCATTGGTTTAGTATACTAGTAACGTAACAATTGTTATTATTAATGAAGTTTGCCTAATTTTCTTACTCCATTAACAAGAATTTACCTATTTTCTCTATCACCCAGTCAAACGTCAAATAATTTATACTCTCACCGTCTCAAAATATCTATCTCAATTAATTATTTCACTCTTACTAAGTACAAGGGTTCTTTATGTATTCTCAGAAAAAAAAGGGTTCTTATATTTACTATTTCATTAGAATATATAACAAGTACTTGATTCAAATTTATTATAATTAACAATCTTTTATTATTATTATATTTCAAATAAAGTGAACTAATTTTATCGTATTCAATCTACAGAACATGAACCATTCTTATTGCTCCTACTATATATACAATTAATGCAGTTATTAATTGTATTTATTTTGATACTAAAGCATGATTGGTTTGCATTAGCTCTTCAAAAGAAAAATGATTGGTTTGCATTATATATAGTACTAGCTAATATATATTTAGCTAGATTTGATCAGTTTTCGTTAGTTAGATTTGATCAATATATTTTTGTATGAATGATTAATCTAAAACATTGAAACCATGAATGATAATCATATAAAACCATCATGAAATGATGTTAAAACTAAATGTTCAAAATTTACACAAAACTAAATGTTCAAAGGAGGAGGATTCCGGAAGCTTAAAACATAGCTTTAAGGGATAATTTAAATGAGTTAAAAAAAATTTGGAGGGAGAGCAAACAATCCAAACTAAAATTTTAGTTAATTATAAAAAAAAAAATTATTTAGATAAGGATGATGCCATTTTGCTACGTAAGAACATCAAATTAACCAAAAAGAAAAGAAGTGCTAAATTCGAGGATGATGTCTTTATGTCATAAATAAATAAATGTATAAAAAAAAGAATTACTAAAATATAAGTACATTATTTGTTTTTTTCTCTGTTGTAGAAGAGGTAATCTATACTATATATAAAAGTACGAGTTTTGTAAAACTTTTAAATCATCTATTATATCCTTATTTTTCGTATATATCTGTTCATTATACCCTTATTTTTCGAATATATTTCTTAAATGTCATTGTTTAAACTTTTATAGTTTTACTCAACTAAAAATTCTATTTTTATTTAATTAAATCTAATATCCTTATAACTATTTAATTATACTTTTATATTAGAATTTTTAAATATACTTTTATAGTTTTACTCAAATAAAAACTCTATTTTTTATTTATATACCTATTTTATTTTTACCATTTTACTAATTTAATTAAAAAACTTAGATATATTACAATTTTTAAAAATATTCCTTAAATAAAATTGTTTAAATTTTACAATTTTCTTTAGAAATAAACTTTTACAGTTATTCGACTAAAAACTCTATTTTTATTTAATTAAATTCAATATTTTTTTATAAATATTTTATTTTTACCATTTTAATTTTAAAAAATTGGAGGCTTTTTGGTAGGTTTGGAGTTTGGACCCATTTCAATTATAATATAAACTAATAAAAGTATTATTATCAAGTTTAAAGGTTAAAAAGAAGGTGCCTAATAATTAATTATTCATATTTTTTAAAACTAATTAAGTTAAAAATTTATTTAAAATTTAATTATTGTGATTGATTTTTTCTATTTTGAAGTGTACGTATTGGTAGTTTAATGTAGTGGAGTGTATAACAAGAATTTAAAATTTTTAAAAATAAAAAGAAGAGTAACATACAATTATTTCCTTTGACTTATAAAGTTATAGGAGTTAATGCAAAAAAAAAAAAAGTACAATCGGGCGGGTTGAACGGGTTTCAGGTTCGGGTCATCTTGGACCAGGTCAAATGTGTCAGGTAATTTTCTCGGGTCATTCGGGTTTCGGCTCATCTTGGTTCAGGTCATTCGGGTCTCGGGTTTGCTGGGTTTAGGGTCATGCTGGTTCGGGTTTTGACCTCAGGTCACTCGGGTTCTTGATCATTCGGGTTTTGGGTTTTTCGGGTCTAGGACTCGGATCAATTGGGTCAGTCTTGAATTTTTTAATGTTTAATTCTTAAATTTATTTAATGTCTTAATTATTCAAATTATTTTACAATCCACTATCGGTTAAGTTTAGTAAACTGCATATACGGGTTAAAGAGTTGACATGTGTCCCTTTATATATTAATAATTTTGAATATTAAATATGTAATTAAGTATGAAGTGGGGTGTATGTTCAAATAAATATTAAATATAATATCTAAATTTATGTTCTTTCCTAATAGAAAAATTGTCAAGAAATTACTAATTAATTATTATTATTTATTCATTATGTAAAAAATAAATTACTAATTATAATCTTATTTAGTATTTATTCATATATAATAATTGTTCATATAATGAAGTTTAGCAAATTTAATCATAATAGGTAAAATTATAACAATAATATAATTATTATTGAATAAATTATAGTTTAGAATGGTTAAAATTATAACAATGTGGATTTTATTGAATAAAATATAATTTTAATTTATAGTATCTTTGGGTCATCCGGGTTAATTTCACGTGTCATTCGGATTACGATTTTATCGGGTCGTCGGTCGTTTAATTTTTCTGATCAAGTCGAGTTCGGCTGGATTGGACGGATTATCGAGTTTGGGTCACGTGCAACGCACGTGGAAGTAAAGACTAGTTTATCTAAGTAAATATTTTTAATTGATAATGTTTCTCCATCATAAATGTATAAAAAAAAGGGAGAATTTCAAATAAGGGCACTCCACCAACAATTATTATTGATTGGTACCTTGTCAAATTAAATTTAATAGGAAGGAAATCAAACTTTAAAAAAATTACTAGTCTTCACTTCCACATGCGTTGCACGTGACCATCGTGTTTAAATTAAAAGAAAAATAAAATAATAAATGAAATTAATTATAAGTATAGTCGTCAGAACCTAATCCAAACTTGATAACTTGTTCAACCCAATCGAATCCGATTTTATCAGAGAAAGTAAACGATCCAAACTCTTTATATCCAGACCCGACAAACTCGTAACCCGAATGATCCAAGAAGTTAAACCGGATGATGAATAATATTATAAAGTAAAATTCTGTTTTATTCAATAAAATCCACATTATTATAATTTTTTAACCATTGATAATGATAAAAATAAATTAGGTATAAGGATATAAGATTTAATTAAATAAAAAATAGAGTTTTTAGTTGAGTAAAACTATAAAAGTATATTTAAAAAATTCTAATATATATAAGTTTTTAATTAAAATAGTAAAATGGTAAAAATTAAATTGTTATAAAGATATTAGATTTAAGTAAATAAAAATAAAGTTTTTAGTTGAGTAAAATCATAAAAGTTTAAACAATGGTATTTAAGAAATATATTCGAAAAATAAGGGTATAATGGACGATTCAAAAGTTTTACAAGACTTCGTACTTTTTAATATAGTATATATATATATATAGATTAAAAAGGAGATTGTAATGACACTTTTAACCTTCCTTAACATCTCAATTCAAGTCAAAAATTCCAACTCAAATCGTTGAAGAGATTGGCTGGAAAAAAAAAATCTTTGTAAAGATGAACTGAAGAAATCGTGAGAACAAAAAAGGACCATGCTTGGGTTTCAATAAAAAAAAAGAAGAAGAAGAAAAGAGAGCTCGGGTCATGATACCAATATCCCTATTAAAGTAGATTTTATATATATAATATAATTTATACTAGTTTTACCTTTTACGTGCAACGTGACGGAACACATTTAAAGTAAAGAATTATTAAAATAATTGAAATTAAGTATGATTTAAAGCATTCGGTTATTGTAATCTAACATGATTAAATTTGCTCTAAAAAAATAATTTTTTAGGGAATACAATATTCAAATCTCATAACAATCAAATAATTTCTTATATGCCATTATAAAAAAAATCCTTATATGGCCAAACATCCAATGAGAAATGACTAAATAAACAAACTATAATAAACATAACAAAACCAACAAAACCTACACGCATTGAATACGATGGGATTTGACCTTGAGACCTCGCGGTTCAGGGAGCATGCATCTTATCATTGAAACAAATGTTCAGGTGTAAATAACCCGAAAAGTAGGGGTTCAAACCCCACTCTCCCCCCTCCCCCTCTTGTAATGACAAAAAAAACATAATTAAATTGAAGTAACTTTTAAATTAAATATTAAATATTAAACATATATCAATTTAAGTATAAGTCAAAACATCCAATTACTGAAACGTAACCACGTCTACGAAAGTAGATTTTATTTATATACAACATTTTTTGTATATGTTTCATTTTGCTTCTTTGTATTTTCTATGTTGCTGTAGCTAACGCAATCAGACCTCTTGACCTTTGATGATATTTGAAGTTATATTAATCAGACAAACATATATAACCCACTCTTTCTTGATTCAACTCGATCTAAGATATCGTGGAATGCAATCTTTAGATCTTCATAACTTATTTGCAGCTTCTAGATCTTCTCGTGGAGTTTCAGTTCTTAATCATCTGCAATTTCCTTATGTGTTGAATTCCTGATGTGCAAATTTTAAGAATCTATCTCTAGCAAATCAAACTTCTTGATGTTTTTTCACATGCTTTCAAGATAATAGGCAATGCTCTATAATGTGCAAGCAATTTGTATCTGGATTGAGTTTCCATGCATTCTCTTATAATCCTTAGACATTGCATCGTAATAGTCATTCCATAGTTTCCTCACATCTGACAGTTCACAATGCACTAACAAGTCGCAAATAGCCTTCTTAGTTCATTAGGCTTTTGAAATGTTTACTCCTTCCATCATGCACTCCGATATACTCTGAATTATCTCAAAATTTATTTATTTTGTGAGTAATTGGGCTTTTAACACAGTGATCCAATCAATTCTAAGTCAAAATTTCCAATTCTAAATAGATAATTATCCGTAAATTGGCAATTGATTTAAGCAAGCATGACCTGAACAATAATTCATGAGGTAAGAAAAATTTCTCAAAGCCATACACAAGATTCTCTTTGTTTAAAAGGAAAAGGTAAATAATTGATAAGATCTCAAGTGGAATAAATAGCTACAACTAAATTTTTTGATGATGATTTCAAAAAGTCTTTTATAGCAATATTTTTCTGCTAAAAAGGATTAAAGAAACAAAACCCAAAAAAGAGCTAGTAGCCTATTGTACTTTGAGTTTGTTTAATATAGTAAAATTGAGTGCCAGATGCATTAGAAGGGACTAGTGGTGCCCTCCTTAGCAAGATTGCTAAAGAAATTTAGGACGGTACTGTAGAGATAGATTTTTTAAAATAAAATATTTTAATAATGGCAAAATCTAGTTGGTACGGTAGAAAATGAAATTTTATAAAATAAAATTATATGTTGTAAAAATTATTTTAAAATAATGACAATTTAGAAATATATTTAAAAATAATACACAACATTATATTGTAATAGTGGCATAATTAAAATATTTTTTAATAATGGCAAATTAGAAATATATTTGAAAAAAAGGGTAAATCGGAAAACATAAAGTTTACTATTATTTGTACTTTTATATATAGTATAGATAGATATAGATAGATATCGATATATTTCTAAATTGATAAGAAAATGAAACATTGGTAAGACCTAATTTGTTCTATATTTTCAATGCGATTTTGCCTTATTTTGGTAGTCATATTATATATGTCATTTTACCCCTATATTTCTCATATTTGCTATTTTAGGCCCATTTGGAGCCATGTTTTAGGAAGATGAAAATTTAGAGCCATTTTGGATCAAATTGGAGAAACTATTGATTTTGTCTCATTTCGGCCCAATAGGCCTATTAGGCCCGTTTGAATCCATGAAGCCCAAATTATCAAGTCAGATGTCTTGAAGGCTAAATCTAGTATTTTTAATCCCAATTCATTAATATGGAAGCCCAAAAAAGGAGTTCAAGTCCCATCAATAATTATGATGCAGTAATGTTTCAGCTCTCATGTAGTATTGTTAAATCCTATTCAAAGGAAAACGGTTTTCACAAGAGCAGTTTTGGAAGAAAATTTATAACTTTTGATTCAAAGCTCAGAAAAATACAAATTAGGTACTGTTGAAAAGAGGATTCCAAGATCTACAACTTCTATGTTTACGTCGAGACCTAATTCTGTCGTTCTGGTGGACGATTTTGCCCTTGAAGTTTATGGACAAAATTGATCTCGTCCTAAACCGACTTGGAGAATCTTTTGAGATGCTGAAGATGATGTGGAGCATTCCTATTGCCCACGTTGGATCCTAATTAATGAGGGTAATCTAAATTTTTATTATTTTAATAATAGAATAATTAAAATATTTTTTAATAATGGAAATTTAGAAATATATTTGACAAAAAAGGGTACAATCTGAAAACATAAAATTTCCTCTTATTCGTACTTTTATATATAGTATAGATATATGGGAGGAGACAAGTGTTTTTTAAGCTTCTTTAACTCCATCAAATGTCGGGGTCAATGTCAGCACAACAGGCAAGATTGTCGATGTATACTGTGTTTGGTAATTTAAAAATCTTGTGCGTTTTTTTTTTTTTTACTTGGGATTTGTTGGTTGGAATTTTAGATGAAAGAAATGGTGGGTAGATATTGAAAATTAATCTTCAATTCAAGGGTAAAAGTGTCATTACAATTTCCTCTTTAATAATTTTTAAAAGTTTTATTTTCTTCTTATTAAATTTAATTTGAAATGGTACCACTCAATATATATTTCTGGTACACTGCCCTTTTTTGAAATTTGCCCTAAAAAAATAGGAAAATATGTATTTATTTTTCTTATAACATAACTTTCAACACTGACTATCATCCATGACTTGATCCAAGGCCGACCATCACACATTCTTGACCATCTTGACCCGGGCTTCGGTCGTTTTTGCACTGTAACTTGATTCGCTGATAAAGTAGCCAAAATGATCCTAACTTCGAACATAAACCATTAAGCCACGAAATTGATCATAACTTAACCATTCTTGGCCTTTGGTTCGATCAAAACAGATATCGGATTCAAAAATGACTAAACCGGGGTGGAAATCAATATTTCCTTAATTGAAAGATTGCAAAAGTTGTCAGAAAATGGTTAAAATGGGCTAAGCACGAAATTGACTTGCCTTTAACCATAATATGACATTACTAACATGACTTCATACAAATGATGTCATCTCGAGTTCCAATGTGACCTTTTCTGAGCAGGTGTCCTTAATTGAAAACCGCGGAAAAGTACGACTGATGTCGGATTAAGCCCAAATTTCACCAATATGGTTCGGATATCATAAGAAGACCATAAGAAAAGTTCTGGTCGAAATCGACATGTCCTTCATGGTGAAATTAGTTTCACACCCCCAAACTGTCCTTAATTGAAAATCGTGAATAAGTTTTTCATCTTAAGTCAGACTGAGATGAAATTTTACCAGAATGATCTATGGAAGCCAAAGATCATAATGGTATATCACTTGTTGAAATCGCACCAACTTAGCCCTCTCAATTTCATCAATTTCGCCTTTTGTCCCTAATTGAACAAAATGCAAAAGTTGGATTTTTGACCTAAATTCGACATTGATCAAATTAGGGCATGGATGGTTGGGACTAAGTCTCAAAGTGTTAAATGACATGCCACATATCTAAATTAGACATGGCATTATGTGTTTTCATGAAATCAGGAATGATCGTCATATAAGAATTAAGTCTCCGTTGAACTTGAAAATCATGTGAGATGACTTTAATTCTTTTCTGACCATTATTATTGAGCTAATAATAATTATTTCATTATTATTATTATTATTATTATTATTATTATTATTATTATTATTATTATTATTATTATTATTATTATTCAATAATTATCCCTTAATTTCAGCCCAATATTAGGAAATTAGGAAAATAAAATTACTTTCCTGATTGGTTTATGATTATGGTGGCACCAAATCTGACTAAGCGTAGGATTTTAGATTAAATCTGAGTCACTCATCTTGTTCTAACATTATCAAGGACACATTTATCCTCAAGTGTAAATTGAGGTATCAACAAAAGGGTTTATGCATGTGTGTCGACTTTTAACATGCTTGTGAAGTAAAAAAACACTTTACAGACAATGTATCAAATAATTATCCTAATTTTCACCAAAAGAAATAATTTTCCTAATGAAATATCAAATGAATTAAATTAGTTAAAATGGGTCCAACCAGAGTCTGGATTTTAACACCTAAAATCGAACTCCAATTGGTTCAATAAATAGGTCCTAAAATGAACAGACTTAAAATTTTTGTATGTATCCTCTAAATATTAAGTGAGTCAACGGGCTTGAATGGGTAACATCCTTGCTAGATATAGTGTGACATTTATTAAAAGCATTATGAAAAAAACAAAGGTTTGATGGTTAAAATACATGGGAGGTCCATGTCCTGCACAAAAATGTTCAATTTTGTCCTGGTATTCAAAAAATATCAATTTAGTCTGTGTATTCAGAAGATTAGGTCAATTTAGCTCATGTACTCACAAGATTAGGTTAACTGAGTCCAATCGTTAAAGGCACAATGAGGACTCAATTGAACCAATCTTGTGAATACATGGATTAAATTAACTCAATCGTCTGAGTTCAAGAACTAAATTGATGGTTTTTTTTAGTACGGGACTAAATTGATTGTTATTAAGTACAGGGATGAAATTGAACATTTTTGTGAGTACAGGGTTTCCCGAGCATTTTCACCAAGGTTTGATCGATAATTTTGTATTACACTTTTTTTAAAGGAAAAATAATGTAATTTTTATTTATGTAAATGAAATTATAAAATAGGTAATAGAAATTACAATAATTAAAAAAACTATTCATCATTTGCGTTTAGATCTTGATCTCGCTTCACGACTCGAGTCATATTAATGATTTGGAGTCTCAAACCTTCTTCATAAGTCTCTAACACGTGTGACACCTGTTCGCTCTTGTTTTCGTGTATTTCAATCAATAGAAAACGTTCAAAAGTGACAAAAAGATGAGTGATTCGAGAACCTCCTGATTAACCCATATATCATAAAGTAAAATCATATTAAAAATAAGATGATTATTTTTCAATCTATGTAAATTAAACTAAGAGACACACTGACTGTAACTAACAAACTGACTCAAAAACTAAAAGAACCCAACAGATCTATAGATCTGAAGAGATTATTCTGAACAGTGAAAATGAAATATATAAACAACCTCCTCCTCATTTGATTTGAATAATCAAAAGAAGGAAGAGTAAACAAAAAATTTGGAAGAATACAAAGAACTTGGGGAGAGGGGAAAAAGAAGGATAGCGGTTAGGTTTTGTTGTATTACAATTTTTTTTTAGCAACTTTGTATTAGTATGTATTATACTATATATAAGTATAATCCGCGTTAACGTTGTAGGTTGGGGTAAGCACTAGGCGGTCCAAAACATTCAAACCGCTCGAAACCGTCAGCGCTTTCGTTCACCGAACCGTTTGATCAGTTTTGACGGTCTAGGCGGTTTGAATTGCCAAAACCATATGGATATTCGGTCGGTGGTCGGTATTTGAAATTATAAAACCGTAACCGACCCAAACTGATCGAATATTAATATATATAATTAAATATATATTATATAATAATATATATATATAATTATTAAACGGTTTAAACAGCTTAACCGACCGCATAACCGTCTAAACTGCATAGGTGGTTTCAAGAATTAAACGATCGGTTGATGGTTCTAAAAATTGGTCGTCAGTTACTAGTTGGTTTTGGGAATCTTAAAACCGAAATCGAATCGACCGTTGCTCACCCTAGTTGTAGGCTTATTTTGATAAATAATTTGTTAATATTCTATTTTAAATATATAACTTTTTTATCTTTTAAAATTAGCTAGTGATAATATGGATTCATTAAAAGAAGGCTAACTGTTCAAATTGGTTCCTAACGTTTGTGAAAATACTCAAATAAGGGCCTAACCTTCTTCTTTTTTTGTTGAAAAGGGCCTAACTTTCTAATCGGCTAAAATTAGTCCCTAACGATGCAAAATCGGCTCAAATCAGTCCCGAACAGTGCAAAATTGGCTCAAATCAGTCCCTAACATTGCAAAATCGGCTCAAATCAGTCTCTAACGGTGCAAAATCGGCTCAGTCCCTAATATTTTGGGGTTTATTAGGCTGTTAAATTGACGCCATATTGATAGATTTGAGCCAATTTTGTAATGTTAGGATCCTAATTAACCAAATTAAAAGGTTAGGCCCTTATTTGAACATTTTTACAAATGTTAGGGACCAATATAAACATTTAGCCTTAAAAGAATTTAGATTAGAAAAGTGTTGCTATGGATGAGTAATAAAACATTAATGAAAATGTTCTTAAAAAAACATAAATGAAATTAAATGAAAATAAAGGTGATTAATTATTTTAAAAATATTATTCGCAAAACTAACAAATTATGAGGAGTTGCCGAGTGGCAACCCTCCTAGCTCTCCAAGCTTTAGGGATTGAAATAATTGTGCGTTTAAGATGCTTAAGATGTGTAAATTTTTAATTAACAAAACTTCAAAACTTGATGCACCCGAGTTGCTAGCTCAACTGGTGAGTGAATTATGTCTGAACTATGAGATTTTGAGTTCAAGTTTAATGGAACGTGTGTTTAATTTTATTTATTTATTTGTTTTTTAGGTAAAGATGTTATTTAAGTTAATTTCTTAGTTTGGATTGAATTTTTATCTAGATATTTGATCATATGGAGATTTATTATGATTATAATGAAATTCTACGAAACAACTTCAAAACTTGACTGTGGTTTACTAATTCCTAATACCCTACTCTCAAAATAATTTACTTGTAACTAAATTTAGTGCTTTCAGTATTTTATTTTTATTTTATAAAAAAATAAAATGAATGTATAACCACGCGTCCACGCCCGCCCATAAGCATTTTAGAGACAAAAATAGAGAGTTGAAACAACATATATATTGTAATTATCTATGCACTAATAAAAGGTGAAAGTCTTCTACAAAAATTACCCCCTAAAAAATCCTTATTTAATACATAATAATGAGGGAGTTATAACAAGATTTAAATGTTGTGGGCATTAGCAAAACGCTTTTTATTTTTAACGTGTTGAATGTGTCAAAATTATCCTTATATTATAAACTTTTTAGACCAAAAAACAAAATTCTCTCAATTTAGGACATTGGTGGATCCAATTTTCTTTTGACATATTTTCTTTCCTTTCTTAGTTTTTCACAAGTCATAAACTCATAATACCCACTTTTCCCCATATTAATTACGTTATTATTATTAAATCTTTCAAAAAATAAAAAAGTAACTCCATAAAATCAACAAATTATAAGCTATACCCACGCTAAAGAAATTACTCCTCCTATATATATATATATATAATAACTTAAACAAAACCTGTATCTCTCAATACATTTCCATTTCTAACTATGTCTTTTTCCGTTTTCTCTCCCTTTAATTTTGGTAGTGCAAATAGTATTATGTAAGAAAAAAAAAGGTTTATTTTCCATTAACAACAAGCAAAATTTTCCACTTCTCCACGTCTCTCTCTCTCTCTTTCTTTCTTTTGCTTTCTCTTTTTTTTTCTCTCTCCCTCTTTTTTCCCTATATATATAAACCTCACTAATCCCTCCCAAACCCCTCTAACTCTATCATCTCCTTCTCTTTTTCCACTATACTCTTCATCGATATATTTCATTTCCACCCAAAGTTTCCTTTTTTTTCCTCTTAAAAAGAAAAGGGAAATAAATACAATAAGAAAGAAGGAGGAAGGAATTGCAGAAGAAGAAGAAAAAAAAAAAACAATGGTGAAGTTTTCAAAAGAGCTTGAAGCTCAACTGATACCAGAGTGGAAAGATGCGTTTGTTAACTATTGGCTTCTCAAGAAACACGTAAAGAAAATCAAAATCTCTAGAAAACAAAGGCAACCTCCTCCTGACCCTAGCCATGGCTTTATTGGCCGCTCCATTTTCGACCCCATTCGTTTCGCCGCCACGAAACTTTCGTCGGCCGTCAGGTCTAATAACACCAATACTGAGATCATTCAGGTAAAATTTTCCCACTCAAAAACATCAGTTTTTCATTGGTTTTAATGTTTTTTCGTATATTTTGGGGTGTTTGGGGAAATGGGTTCCACTCATTTTCTGCATTTGTTCAATGATTTTGACATAAAGTTGTGAATTTTTTTTATTTCCATTGGGGTTTCATATTATAGGGTTTGAAACGATAGTGGAGTCATTTTCAGGCAAAAGTTTGGTTTCTGGCTTTCCAATAGATTTTTTACTGTTTTTTTGGGGATGGCCATAGTATCTAAACTGATTCTCCGATTTTCTTTCTTCTGTTTTTTTTTTCCTTGAACTTTGTTCCTCGTCCTTTTTTTCTGGTCTTTTTCTTGAGTTGCCCACGTTTCAGACTATTTGCTTTTGCTTCACAAAGTTTCAGGTGATTATTGGTATTTTTTTTTCTCCTATTGATGTGAAAACGATTTCTTTCTATTTCCTTTTCTCACCGTTTGATCAAAAATGGGTCCCCTACCAAAACCCACATGATCAAAAGTTTAATAAGAAAAGCAAAGTTTTGGAAAAAAAAGAAAAAAAAACCCATTTTTTTGTACCATGTACTCTTTTGTGTAAATGATCTTAATTAGACGAAGTTTGATTGAATTGATATATTTTTTGTCGTTTTAGCAAACTTTGCCACCTTTTAAATTTCTTGCAAAATATTTCTTTTTTCTAATATTAGAAACGCTTGCTCTTTTATACATTCTTAGATATTTCTAGTTTAATGTATGTTTGGAATATTGTAATCTTGAAGATATAGCGTGGATATGAGTATAGGTTTTTTATATATATTTTTCATGATCTTTTTGGGGTACTTTTTTTGGGGAGTTTCTCAGTTTGTCACGAAAGCAAATAAAGAAAACGGTTGCAAAATGTTAATATCACGAAACAATCGTGAATAAGATGAAGAAATACCCCAAAAATTAAGTGAAAAAGACACCAAAGTTCAGGGGAAGTTGTTGAATAAATATTATCAGTTAATTTGATGTTACTTTTATATATATATGTTATAATGGACATGTTGTTGATGTTATAATAGGTAAGGAGTAGTAAAAGCATGGAGGATGGTTCTGATGAAGAAGAAGTGCTCTATCAAACTGAGCTTGTTCAATTGTTTTCTGAAGAAGATGAGGTACTTCAAAAATACATTAAAATTATAGTTTTTGGCATATTTGAAATTAGCCCATTTTTGTGTTATGATTTTAATGTTTGGGTTTTTTTTTCCTTCTTTTTTTTTTCAAGGTGAAAGTATTTTTTGAGATGTTGGATGATGAGTTGAATAAGGTGAACCAATTTTACAAGACCAAAGAGAGTGAGTTCCTTGAGAGAGGAGAGATATTGAACAAGCAACTCCAAATCTTGCTAGACCTCAAGCAGATCCTTAGCGAACGGCGCCGCCGGAAGCCGAATGGAGCGCTTTCTCCACGTTCATGGTCATCTTCTCCCCGCAACTCTGATTTCTCATCACCAGGTCAGTTAAACTTTGCTACCATGGCTAGCTAAATTCGATTTTGTGTGTTCAAGGGTATTATGGTAATTTTCTTCAGTTGATAGGAACATTTGTCTGACGTGGCATGATGTGATTGCTTCTTGCGCAATATACTTAGAAACCCATTTTTTTCTGGAATGATGAAACTTCTTAGATTTGGGTTTCTTTTTTTATGAATTTTATTAGTTCGGTGTTGCCTTAGGCCTTAGCTTAGCTGGAATTCAAGTTCCATGTGTTTTAGTACAGCTCAAGTTTAGAACATATGCGTGAAAAAGGTGGGAAAGGTGACGAATTAATGTAACGAATTTCCCCAACATGATCATGTCAAAATTCTTACCTCTTTTTCAATAAAATCAAAGAGAAATTTAGTGATGGAATCATTGTTTTGTCCCAATTGGGTTCTTGATTTTACAAATTTTGACTATTGAAAATCTATGTCAGATCAGATCAAAATGAAAAGTGTTTTTTCAAGGTCCAAGTAGGTAAACCAACATGTCAAATTTGTGAGATATATGGACGACCATTAAATTAAAGCATTAAATATGACTTTTTTTTTTGCTTCAATTTTATATTTATGAATGATGGTCCACAAAAATCATGATCTCCAGAGAGATCTCAGCAATGGGAATGCCTGGAAATTTTAGTCTGCCATATGTTGCGTATCATATTTTTTGTCTATCTCAACTCAACTTCATCAAATAGCCACACAAAAACTAGAAGATCAGCTAGAAAGATAAAGGAAAATAATTATTACAGATTATATATGGAGATCATGTTTCCTACTCTTGTTTTCATATTGGAAACAAGAAAGAGTGGGAAAAAGATGAGCATATGAAATGGAAATGAATCAATGATGATAAAGTTGATGAAAATCTTCTGATGATTGACTAAATTGCGTACAAAATTCATATTCTTAAGAACCCATTTTTTCTTTTTGCTGTAATTGGTTGCTATTTGATCAGAAACATATATGGAAACACAAAGTGTTTGATGAAATGCCGTGATGTGTAATTAATTATGGTAATTGAATGCAGAGAGCCCGGCAGAAATGAATGATAGTTCAACAGAAGTATCACAAACAGATGAAGTGATTGCAGCTTTGGAGAGGAATGGTGTGAATTTCATTAATTCAGCAACAAGGGCCAAGACAAAGAAAGGGAAGCCAAAGATGGCCATGAGGATTGACATTCCATCTACCACACCGACCCGAACCATCTCAGCTGTTACATCCATGCTTTGGGAAGATCTAGTCAACAACCCAAAGAAGGAACCAAATGGTCCTGCAGATTTTATCAACAGGAAGAAAATCCAATGTGCTGAAAAAATGATTAGGAGTGCCTTTGTTGAACTCTACAGAGGCCTTGGTCTTCTCAAAACTTACAGGTTTTCTATTAATTTACTTGAATTCTGTATATTTTTTATGTTACTTGAAGAATTTGATTAGTAATGAAAAATTTTGTCCAATCAGCTGTCATATAGTTGAAAAAGAAAGTAAAGTTAGAGGGTAGAGTTGCATGCCAATTAACATTAATACACGTAAGGCTTCTTTTTTGTCCTTTACAAGTAGAGATTGGTGGATGGTGATAGCTATAACTTGTTTGTTTCTGAAATGAAGTCTAAATTTTTCTTCACATGGACCACAACATGTCAAGGTCATGCACGTAAACCAGATAGGGAGAAAGATTTCAGCCCTGTATTGGTCCAAACTGAGATTTCAAACTAAAGTCTAAAAATTTTCTGAACTGTGACAATTCATTAGCTAAAGATGGCCCAAATATGAGTGATTCTGTTTGATTTAAACCATAAAAAGAAAGTCAAGAAAGATTAATTTTGAGTAATGAATTTGGTTATTTGTAGTAGGGCCTTTTTTTATAATTGCTCTGTATTCATCAGATTCTGATATATATTAACTATTTTTGGCAGCACACTCAATATGGTGGCTTTTACAAAGATACTTAAGAAGTTTGACAAGGTATGGTGGCTTTTACATATCAGTCTCATTATGCTTGAAATTAATCTGGACTTTCTAAAATTGATTTGGGAAAAACTAGTAATTTTGAGATATTGATGGACATGTTGTTGAGTACCGACCCGCGGTAATTAAGCCTTTTGATGCTGCATCTTAATCTTCTAATTCCATCAACATCTATGGCTGGTATTGTAGTTGGTTTATGGTTAGCTAGTAAAGTGAAATTAATGGTGTTATTTCTCATGTGAATAGGTAGCAAATCAACAGACATCAGCAAGTTATTTGAAGGCAGTGAAGAGATCTCATTTCATTAGCTCTGATAAGGTAAAGTTACCTTTTTCATCTATGATAGATGCCTTCTAAATTAAGTAATATAATAATTGGCTTAATATGGTTATAATGGTGTGCTTAACATGAAAACTGTACTCTTCCACTACCTTACCTAATATTTTTTTTGAACATGATGAAAAAGTTAATTTGGACCATGGATCATCTAATCAGACAACTTCTATTGTTACTTTTAATATAGTGGTCAGAACTTTACTCATAATTATGATATTGAAAATCTCATTTGTACTGCTACAATTTTCTTTACCTTTTTTGTGATTATTGGAAATCAGAGTGTGTTGTTTGTATAAAACTTTAGTAATCATCATGAATTATGGTATTTGGTTTTGGTAATTAGGTTGTTAGACTAATGGATGAAGTGGAGTCCATATTCACAAAGCACTTCGCCAACAATGACAGGAAAAAAGCAATGAAGTTCTTAAGGCCACAGCAGCAGAAAGATTCTCACATGGTTACCTTTTTTGTTGGTAATTAACTCTTTTTTTATCTCATTTTCTAAATCACAACAATGGGTTACCACTACATTTTTCCATTTTGAAAAAAACCATTGCTTAGTTGTTTGTTTAAACATTCTATTCATTCTGTTGACTAATTAGAAGGTGACAAAAAAGTCTTAAGCATTGCAATTTGGTTGCCAATGACTGATATTTATTTTACCGACATCGCCTAATGACAGTAACATCATCACTTAAATTATTCTGCAAACATCAACAATGCATGATGTGATTAGTCACTTGGCAAACATAACATTTCTTTAATTCTCCACCATATACAAACTCAGTAAGTCAGAAAATGCTGTTAATGGAAGTAAATCATGGTGGGAGTATGACGATGAATAATATAATAGGGCTCAAAAAGTAGTGAGGCTGATTAGCTTAGTGCTGACATTAAAGAAATCTAATTTTGTCACTAATTCACTGAATTTGCTCATTTTTTTACTTTTGGGTGTTGCAGGATTGTTTACAGGTTGTTTTGTATCACTTTTTAGTGTGTATATAATATTGGCACACATGTCTGGTATATTCTCCCCTAGCGCAGAAACATCTTACATGGAAACCGTCTACCCTGTTTTCAGGTGCCCAAATTACCTTTTCTCCTCTATATACTACTGTTTCACCATTTTAACATTTCATGCAATTTCAATTGGGATTTACATATATAATCAATAAACTTGACCATATAATATGATATTGAATATATGGGAATATCAGATTGGTTGTAATTTAATTCATTGGAACTTGTCATTTTTTTTTTTTGTGCAGTGTATTTGCCTTGTTAAGCTTGCACTTGTTTTGTTATGGGTGCAACTTGTTCATGTGGAAGAATACAAGAATTAACTACAACTTCATTTTTGAGTTTGCACCAAGCACAGCCCTTAAATATAGAGATGCATTCCTCATTTGTACCACTTTCATGACTTCTGTTGTTGGGGCAATGGTCATCCACCTCCTTTTAAGGGCAGGGGGCTTTTCTCCAACTCATGTTGACACTATTCCTGGAATTCTCCTCCTGGTTGGTTAAACAACTTTCACTGCTTTTCCATCCTTATAATTAACAATGAACAAATGACAGATTAAGTATGAACTTGGACTGATTTTCAATCCCAATTTCAGATTTTTATTGCCTTGCTGGTATGCCCATTTGACATCTTCTATAGGCCAACTCGCTACTGCTTCCTTCGCATACTACGCAACATAATTTGCTCTCCATTTTATAAGGTAAATTTCACTTGCATTGGGTTTCTATGAAGTTTAAGAAATTCCAGACTCAGCATTTTCTAATTTGGCTGAAATTATTATATATATATGCAGGTCTTGATGGTAGACTTTTTCATGGCTGACCAACTTACTAGTCAGGTGATTATTCAATGACAAGCAATGTAACCTAAGGCAGAACAAATTTAGCTGTCATTTCAGAATTATTCTAGAATCACAAAATCTATTAGCTTCCTTACTTTCTTGAAGGCCAATCAAATTAACAACAGCATTTCTTTCAATTCATTTATTCCTACAGATTCCATTGCTGAGACACTTGGAATCAACAGCCTGCTACTTTCTTGCTGGAAGTTTCAAAACCCACCAGTATTCAACATGCAAAAATGGAAAACTGTACAGACAACTTGCTTATGTCATCTCGTTTTCGCCATATTATTGGCGTGCCATGCAGGTAAACTTCAAGAAACAAAAATTTGCATGGTAGCTGTTTCACAAATTTTCATGTATTAACTCACGCTTTGCCTTAACAAAATTTCCAGTGTGCAAGAAGATGGTTTGATGAATCTGACGTGAACCACTTGGCTAACATGGGGAAGTATGTTTCAGCCATGGTGGCAGCTGGTGCCAGGCTAACATATGCTACACAGAGCAATGAGTTGTGGTTTTCAGTAGTCTTGGTGACTTCAGTTGTGGCCACAATTTACCAATTATATTGGGATTTTGTTAAGGATTGGGGAGTCCTTAATCCTAAATCCAAAAACCCTTGGCTTAGAGATGATCTAATTCTAAAGAAAAGGAGCGTTTACTACCTCTCCATTGTGAGTTCTCCCTTAATTAGTCACTTTCTGGTAGCCCTTTCTTGTTCATAAAATTAATAATGAATTAATGACAACTGTATAAAATTGCAGGCATTGAATGTAGTTCTAAGAGTTGCTTGGATAGAAAGCATCATGAGGTTCCGGATCAATCCGGTTCAGACCCATTTAGTAGACTTCTTCTTGGCTTCCCTTGAGGTCATCAGAAGAGGGCATTGGAACTTTTACAGGTATTTCCCTATAACCCAGATTTAGAAACAAGCCATATGACATATTGACATGATTGTCAAACTGAAATCTTCTAACACACTTGAGAAAACTGTTTTTTGGACAGGTTGGAGAATGAACATCTTAACAATGTAGGCAAATTCCGAGCAGTAAAGGCTGTTCCATTGCCGTTCCGCGAGACAGATTCTGACGGCTGAGATAACTTTTAACAAACTCAGGAAGTCCTTGACAACCTGACAGAGGGCAACTGATTTCTTCGGCAATTCTGTTACCATATTACTAAGATTCCAAGAATCCGCATTTTGTTAAGACAGTGTGGAATGGAAAGATCTCCTTTCTTCATCATTCATCAATCAGGAATTCAATCCCAAGTGCAAGAAAACCCGGCATCAAACGGCAATTAGCTCTGATATCTTCTGAAAGTGGCATCCTAAAATGGATTTGCTAATATCTGATGTCTTAGTCCATAGCCAAAGGCATATTCTTTTACCCTCTATCCTCTGTTGGATAATGATGAAAATGAACTTTCATATTGCTTTGAAGCTTGAAATTGTATATTAGATTGTCTGTATAATGATTGGGAACTGTTGATATATGGAGTAACTGCTCCTATTCCAACATGAAGCACAATAAATTTTGCAATTGATCCTATTCCTATAGCTTTCCTTGTTTATAAACCAAATTATGATTCACATTTGCTAATGCATCAACAACAATATGAAGCAATAAGAGCAACCATGCATAGTAGTTTCTTTAATGTACAATTAGTAATTAAGTTGTAAAAAGTAAGTTGGGTCGAATGGAAGGAAATCGATGTCCCTTAAACAACATCTTGCGTTGAGTCTTGTGAATAAAGAAAATTAATGTTGGGAGAATTAATGTTGGGAGAGCTTTCCCATTTGGGTCCGACATGGCTCGATTTTGAATAAGTTAGGCCCAATTCTAAGTTGTCTCCAAAATCTTATCTATTTGAACCCCCTGCCCTGTTTTTCTCTGTTCACTACCCTGCATAAGAACTTGTTTGGAAACTTTTCTGATTACTCTGCCTCTTAAACTATATAATTCAGTTAAATTTAACAACATTTATTTGTTTTGTCTATGACAAGTGAATAAAAAAAATTCTATATTGAATTGAAAAAAGGTGGAAACTTTTATTATTGGCTATTGATCTTTGTGAAGTGTTCAAGTCAAAAGTTATACCTTACTTTATCCCAAATTTCAATACTTCTCTGCTTTAACACAATTTAACAAATTATATTGTTTTATTATCACTCTTTATATATAATGCAAGCATATAAACATACAAATTACACATATATATTCATATTCTTCTGGTTTCTGATAATAGAAGTTTAGAAAGTCTAATTATTCTGTGTTAAAGACTCTGCTATTCTCTTAGACAGACAATAAGCAGTGGACAGGACAGTGATCATGGGATTCACACCAACAGCACTTGGCAGAACACTTGCATCACAAACAAACAACCCTTGTGCTTCCCAACTCTGTCCATTCTCATCAACAGCTCCTTCTTTTTCATTAGCACCCATCCGACAGCTCCCCATCTGATGAGCACTGGAATGAACAACCCAGTTTTCTCCAGGATACAATGGGCTTTTTACTGAAGACACTGAGTCAAGAAACTCCTCTAGTTCCTTCTCACTTGTCCCTTTGCATCTGAATTTCTGCCCGTCGCTGCGGTGAGTTCCAACTTCAACTGCTCCAGCTGCTACTAAAATCCTCAATGCCTGTCTCAAACCAGAACGAAGATTCTGTCTGTCTAATGCATCAAATTTGTAAGAAACCCTTCCCCCTGCATGAACTTTTCCAGAACCCTTGTCTTTTATTATTGTTATCAAATGAGCAGTTCTTGAATATTTTAGCATTCTGTTTTTGAAGTCATAACCAGATTCCCATGGACATAAAACAGAATATTGAGAAGGTCCCAATGAAGGAGTTTCAATTATAGCCTGCAATTTGTTGTCTTCTGCTGAAACTACTTTGTGAACTGATGTGATTATTCCACCTTCATTGACTTTGCCCTTTAACTCTGAATTTGATTCAGGAAAGTAACCCCAAGCCATTAAAACCGGGTGGAGCCGAAGGTTTTTGCCAATATTCCGATTCTTCAATCCACTAGAATGCATTAAAAGTGGTGTTTGAAGAGCCCCACAGGCTGATATTGTTACTTTGGCTTCTATTTGGATTTTCATTGTGAT
The DNA here is from genome assembly GCA_001974825.2 of Corchorus olitorius. NCBI lineage: Eukaryota > Viridiplantae > Streptophyta > Magnoliopsida > Malvales > Malvaceae > Corchorus > Corchorus olitorius. The sequence goes on along the minus strand of AWUE01015840.1, from coordinate 73,265 downwards.
GTTTTTGTTTGAACTTTCTGCAATTACTCCCAAGCATTTCAGTTTCCTTGTATTGCAAGTCTTGTTTTTTTCCAATATGAATCTCTCGGCTTTACATCCTGTTAAAATCACTGCACCATTGTTGACAGCATCAACTAGCCATGTTTTATCAGTCCCTTTTTTGTCTCCTCTTCTGCAACCATACCCACAAGAGCCACAGAAATGATCCTCTGAGGAATTCCTTGGCACTTTCTCAACTTCAAGACCAAGATTTTCACACCCTTTCCTAAGGACTTGATTCTGAAACCCTTCCTGTTTACAACCATCAGTGACACCAATTCTCTCACAAACAGTTTCCATGGCTGAAACATATTCAGAACTCCCAAAAAGTGGGATTTGACAATCCTCAGCCCATTGTTGAAGCACAGATTTGGGTGTTTTGATGCATGCTGACCAGTTCACGGCTGAGCCACCGCCTACTGTGGAGCCTGCAAGGATTAAGAACTGGGAATCAAGACTTGGAAGGATTCCTCCTGATTCATATAGTTGATCCATTGAAGGGCCTTCATAGGGAGAATAATCTGCAGAGGCAAAATAGTTCCCTTTCTCTAAAACAACCACTTTTTGGCCAGAACTAGCCAGCATTGCCGCCGCAACACCGCCTCCGCAGCCGGATCCTATTACAACAGCATCACATTTGATTTTGTAGACATTTTGGTTGGCGTCTACGGTAACTTGGAGGCCTTTTTGAGCAAGTGATTGGAAAAGGGTTGAGTCCTTTTCATGCATTGTTTCCACCATTCCTTTCTGAAGAGGCCTCTCCTTTGTTTTGGGACTCTCAATCTTGTCTATATTATACCCAATAGCTTCCCAAGCAGGGTTTTCACCATTTTCACCTACCTGTAGATGACAATAGTTGAACATAAGATTGATTCAGTATCCCATACCTGCAATTTTTTTCTATTCTACATCTGATATCATAGTTAAAACTTGGCTTAATGCCCTTTTGCCCCCTTGAAGTTGTACAGTTTAGACGTTTTGACCTCTGAATTTTAATTTTGGACGTTTTACCATGAACTCTCAATTTAGAGACCATTTAGTCCCCTCCCAAAACGGTAGGCGTGACGGCACTGTCACCGTCAACCCCTGAACTTGTTTCTTGCATCTTTTGAAGAAATCAAAGAAATTTTGTTATTAAAATAATATCGCTAACCATAAATATCAGGATTTTCTTAGCTTTAACCATACGAAAGAAAGATCACAAGAAAGGGTTATTAAATAAATCAACTAATCCTATGTTTAATTGGAAATGTCATACAGACTTGTTTAATTGCTCTTTCAAATTGGCCTGAAAAGACCGGGAATGATGTTTCAACCTCCACATTAAATATTTTTCTACGAACATATATACAAATTCAATTCATATAAATCATGTCTTGTTTTGTTTTATATATTTTTCTTCTCAACCAATAACTAAATGTTAGTACTTTCTATCTTTTAATTTGGGTAGTAATTAACTTCGGAATGGAAGTGAAAAAGACATGTTTGAAATTCAATTGAGTATACCAATCGAAGCGAATTTTAATTAAATACTACTATGAATTATCAGATTGACTTTGTCCTATACTTAAACTAAATATTCAAAGTTGAGATATTCTTTGAATTATGAATTACGACAAACCTTTTTTTAAATTGTAATACTACTTCATTATAATATATTCTTTGAAAGCTCATGACAGGAAAAGAGATCCAATTTTATAATATAAAATAAAGTAATGTATATAAATATGTTACTAGAATCACATAATATATTTTTGGTAGATATTGCAGTTGTAGTTTATTTTTTCATCCTTTCTTACTTATTTCTTTTTTCCCTTTCTTTAGCATCAAGTAATGGATATATTAATTGATGACCACATTCGATGCCACATATATAGTTGAGCCCACTTTACAGTTTACAGTTGTTTTCTTCTTTAATTAAGAGATTCTACTTGATAATAAATATCCAAAAACAAGTTATCTTTCATTTTCAATATTGCATAAAGATGACATAATAAGACTATATATACACAAAAAGTAAAAATTAGTATTAATAGTTACTGGTACTAAATATATAAAGAGATGAAATTAAAATTAGAGGAAGAGAAGTGCATTGTTAAATAGTTACCTTGGAGAAGAAGACATAAAGGCAGGCAACTTTCAAGTAGATGAAAGCAATCCTTATGAGAGTGAAAATCCTGTTTTTGAGCCAAAATTGAAAAGCTTTTTCTCTCTTCTCCAATGGCATAGATGAGAAGTGATTGATGTAGGGCCATTTTTCACCTAAACATAGAGATCCACAAAGTAACAAGGTTCCCAGCCTGGTTGACAGTAGCAACAGTACAATCCTAATCAATATCAGGCTTTCTATGAATGCTCTTTTCCACATCAACTCTGCAGCCTGCTCATTGAGGCATTTCATCGAACAAGAAAAAAAAGTTGAAATCAAATCAGCAAAACCAAAAATAAGAATACCCTTTTTTCAATCTTGTCACAGTTGAGTAATAAAAAGCTTAAATGAGCATAATTATAAGGTTCTGACTCCTTAAAAGTTAGTAACTACCAACTGACACAAAACAAGCAGAAGAAGACATGTTTTTTTCCAGGTGTTTGTTTGTGCATGTGGCAAGACAGAAAGGGTACAGTAAAAAACAATGGTAAAAAAATGTAAAGTTCTGAACTGCTGATACAAAAAAAAGAAACTAATCTTTTTCCTTTTTTACCTCATCTGGAACTGGGGATTGAGAGGCTGAAGTTTCCAGGAAATGTTGAACAGACTTGCTTGCCTGGTTTTCCTTCCCTTCAAACTGAGAATTCGTCGACGGAAAAGAAGGAAAAACAGCTTCGGCTGCACTAGCAAGTGTCTTTATCTCAGCCGAAGAAAACCCATGTTTATATTTTCTGTTTCCTCTCTTTCCTTCCTTCAACAAAGCCTTCTGAAACTGATCTTCGTCTCCCATTTCTCAAACACTATAGTTTTTTGGACAAAATTTGTCTTTACTTTACAACTTGTGTTTGAGTTGTTCTGGTTCTGGGTTTTGAATTCTTCTTTTTCCACCCATATATATAGTGGCAAACGTGGAAAGCGTTAGATTTTCAATTTTGGAACTGTAGTTTGATAATGAGAGTTACTTACATTAAAAAATACAAAAAAAGGGTCCATTCTTTTAGAGTGGCCAATTGGCAATAGTTAGCCTACGTGCCACATTCAAAAACCACAATATAAGAAAGCTCCATGGGAAACAAAAAAAGCTATAAAAAGTTTGCTAACCAATAATAATCATAACCACCAAATTAATGGCTACCCTCTTCCTCAGGGTAATAAGTTCATTTTTAGTGTATATAGCCAGCAAAATTGTGACAGTAATTAAGCAGGGGAACTATTATTTGCTTTAATTAGAAGGAATTTGAATTTATCTGCTAATTACTGCTCTTTATAGTGAGGTGGGGGATGGGGTGCATAATTTTAAGTGTATATTCGTTGGCTCAACTGCAAAATGAATTTTTTGGGGGTCACTCTAACTTCACCCACTTTTGTTGATTAAGATAGATAGTTGTGCAAGTAATTCCAAATCTAGATTGATCTCTCTTCTTCATGCCTTGAAGGCCACCTCTGGAATGATCCCAATTTGTTTAGTTGTTACCTATTTCTTTGGGTTTGGTTAGAAATTTTTTCCCATTTTCTGCAATTTTCTAAGGTGATGGCAAAGGGGTGATGAATTGATGATATATACCATCCTCTTTTTGGGTCTGCAAATCAGTTACTTCAAATTAATCAGTTACTTCTGTATATTCCATAGCTAAGAGGTAATTAGAACTAGCAATGTATAAAAAAACAAATTTTGTTACCAGATCAAATTGAACTTTTTTAATAATACAAAAAGCCATGAGTCATTTTAATTTAAAATTAATCCAACAAATTAACAAACTTGTATTATCTTGTAAAGGTTATTTACCTTCCATAGGGATTGGTTTAACTGAGATTTGTTAATTTGATGATTGATTAGTAAATAATTTATATAATTTATATAATTTATATTTGAGTATAGCACATACTTCTTTTATATATACAAACTTTCTGTTATTCGGTATATTGGATCATAATTAATTTGAAGTCAAATTATATTGAATTCAAAATGACGAGAAATTCCCACCCAACATCTATTTTTTTCATTCGTAAGACTTGAATTCGAGATTTTATTTAAAAATATTGAACTCCTCCTACTCAATCTGATAGACATCGATAGTATAACACTAATCTTAAATGTGGCTAATGATTTTTTTTTTATCCTAATGATTTTTATACTAATCGGGATGCGCAGATTTTGGTAGGTGAGTTTAGCAACGGGGACAGTTGCGTGTGCAAGGTTTCGAACCTGGAATATACTTAAGCTGAAACAAACCTCTTACCACCTGATACAACTCGGCGTTGGTAAATGCGGCTAATGATAATTTCTACCACAAATTAACCACGTATTGCCTTAAATTGGGAAATACTAACTATATGAATCATTATATCTATAATAATATATACCGAACTTTATATATGTACCAAAAAGGAAAATTAATTTTCCATAGAACCCTTCATTTTCACAATAATAGTAGTAGTATAGTTGGGAAATTGAATAATGCAATGAGCAAATGATGCATGCATGTATTAGGGATCAGAATCATGAAAAACGAAAAGGGTTTAATACTTTAATTAGTTGGCTTTTCCCACGCGTTAAATGCAAATACTTCCAAATGTGCTAAAACGGACGTTGGCGCGCGCTTTCTTCTTTTTCTTCTTTTGTTCTTTTTAAAGAAAAAAAAAAACCTATGGGAGAAGAATTTCCCGACAATTTCATCAAAAGCTATATATAGAGAAAGAAACATATCTACACCAACTAAATTTTTAGCAATAACATATAATGCTAATGATAATAATAATATTAATATTAAAATTGTAATCTCTAATAAAATTGACAAATAACTACCAAATACTACTAATTAGGAGAGTGATCCATTTTCAAATATAGTAGTAAGCATCTAAGTTTTCTTTTTCCCTTTTTGGCCGAAAGCATTCTAATAAGTTAGAGCCGTGGAGATATCAAATGATTAACCAACTCTTTAATTTGAATTTTCACGTAAAATTAATGTTTAACACTTATAATGAACTAGTATCTGATTTGAAACATTGCTTACTTGAGAATATCTATCTAACCCTTATTTCAAGAAAAAAACAAAACAAGAATATCTTGAAACATAGGATCCGTTTGTCCCAGCTTATTTAATAGCTTATCTACTGAAAAAAACTTAAGCTGGACCAAACAGAAAATCCAGAAGTGTTTTTCAATTGTTTTTGAAACTAAAAGCCAGAAGCTTTAAATTGAAACTTTTTCTAGAAATATTTTTTCAGAAGAGCTTTAAGTTAGGTCAAACGGGCACATAATAAAATCCGAGAAACTAACAATTAGTCTTTCGGGTGATTAAGTACTTATGAATAGAAAAAACCATCGTTAAGGAATAAATAAATAATAATAGTAAATCATAATTAGAACAAATAATACAACTAGTTCTAAAAATAAAGGAATTTTCATGTCATTTTCATGTTCTTTAATTTTGGTTAGCTCTCCAACAACTGAAAGTAAAATCAATTTGTCATTGTCGACGTAGTGTCTTAGGGGCGGAGATCATGTGGAATTATGGTTATGGATACTTGTCTTTTTCCAATAGCAGTGAGCTTTATTTAATTGGCTTGTCTTGCACTTACCATACATAAAATAAGGGAAGCATATCAAATTAAGAGCCAAAAATAATGGAATTATATGGACCAATATTTAATTACCACGATTGAAGCAAGCAATCAACATATCTAATCCATATTTGTTGTCAAAATACATTGGTTGATTTCTTTGCCCATAAAAAAAATTGGCATTTATTATTTTCATTTTCAACGTGCATGTATAATACGAAAAAACAAATTAAATCTCTATCCATGCCACTTGCATGATATTCTCTAGATTTTGCTCTCCATGCATCTTAAATATTGTCATTTTGTAAACCCAATTTATCACAAATAATAATAATAATAAAATAATAAGGTTTTGTCGACCTATTTATTGTAAATGATCACAACCTAAATTAAAATATAGTATAAACCTAAAATTAATAAATTATATTTAAATTATATTTAAATTATATATTTATATTGAACTCAAAAATAAATTATATTTATATTGTGAAATTCGTTCGAGTGATTCGAATGGGAAACATGACCCATTATAATCTCATCAAGTATACCAAAGAAAGCAAGCCTAGCATGTGACTTTATATATGTAAATATTCGTAATAATAAATTGGGGTTCATGCTGATATATATAGTTGCTTTGATGACGACCCAACAAGTAATATACATTTGTTATTTTATGCATATACAAACTTTTAGAATCTCTGTTTTCAAAAAAAAAAAACTTTTAGAATCTCTTGCACTCGTGGAATTCTAGATGAAAAATATTCTTTTGATACTAATTTTTTCAATTCAAAAGACTCGAAACTAAGATTTTATTTGAAGATATCCATTTAATCTAACATGGTATTTGTAGAATAGCCAAATTTGAGCTGCTGAGAAAGATTATGATGATTTGATATGATAGGTTCCCCGGCCATTTCACAAGGGGAATTATTAATTCAATTTGCAAAAGGGTACATATAATATTATTGGAAAAAAAATACATACTCAACATTATGTGCATTAAATCGTGTTGATTGTGACAACTTAATCAAATTATTATTTAGCTTTTTTTTTGTTTAAATTTATTTAGCTTTTTCGGTTTTCCTTGTCGTTTAAGAAGCATCCCATTTTTTCTAATGACTAGTGGGTATATATATAAGAAAAGAAAAAGCTTCTGCAGAATTTATTGAAAATGAACCTTTTTATTTGATTCATGCCACACAAAAAGAAAAGAACCTTTATTTGATTATTACTGATCAAGTGGATACCCATAACATCTGCCTAATTACATCATCAAGTATACAGATTGATCTAATATTTTAGAGAATTTTAAACAAATTTCCTATTCAAAATCTAACACAATTCAACTTTAGATTAGTCAAGATTTAATATGGATCTATCGCATGCTGCGAGTATATGTAAAAAAAGAGTTTCATAAACTTTTATGGTATATATATATATATATTCTTTTAAACTTGATTGTATAATGTATACATCTTTATTGCTATTTCGTGTTGGATTGGTTCACTTCTTACATATGGATGGATTACTCTTAATTAATCTTGTTATAGGAGTATATAATAACGTCCCCCTCAATCGGTACCAAAAATTAAAATAAAAAATAAAAAAGAAAAACGTCCCCCCTGGTTTTAAATTCCAGTGCAATGTATAAGCTATCGAAGGCATACGAAATTATGCAACTATCTAATACTTATCCGTAACCTCTAGCTATGACACTTCTCAATTGAAAGATGGAGAAAGAATAATTTAGAATCCTATACTAATACTTTAAAATATAATTGTATCTACTCTAACAAATTGCTATATAGTCTTTGAAAAAAAAGATATATATACATGCATCTTATGATAAAATTGAGTCAAATATTGGAAAGTATATATAATATATGTATACTTAACTAAAAATTTTATTATATATACCTAGACTTGTTCATGGGCCGGGTCGGGTTAGGATCGGGCCTAGTTTTAAGATTAATGTCATTAATGTTGTCCAAGCCCGACCCATTTATAAAATAGGCTTCAAACTTCTGTTCAAACCCGGTCCATTTATCAAATACTTAGACCAAGACCCATCCAAAAGCCCGTCTAATATTTTTTTAATAATTATTTTAAGAATTAAACTATATTAATTAATTATATATAAATATAATTGTAAACGATATATACTACCTATAATATACTACTCTTATTGATAATAAGATTTTCTACATTTATTGCTCATCTTTTTCCTATTTAAGATACGGTGTACATATAAATTATATTTAATATATATTATATATCAACAAATAAAAAAAAAGTTTTTTTTCTTAATCGGGTCGGGCCCGGGCCGGGTTTGCGCCTTTGCTCTTATACCCAAGCCCGGCCCATTTAATAAATGGGCTTGATTTTTTTGTCCAAACCCATTTAATGGGCTTAAAATTCTTATCCAAGTCCTTTAAAATATCGGATAGATTTACGGGTTTGGGCGGGGCTTGGGCGGGTAACCCAACCCTTGAACAGCTCTATATATACCTATGCTTGTTGAATCAAACGAGATTCATTGTTCCTTAAATAAGATTCTAATATATTTGAGTCATGTGAATAGAAAATATAGATACTACAAGAGCTCCTTTTAGAGTCAAACATAACTTAATTTTAAGTTAATGAAATTCAATATATCTATATCTATAGTATACTTAAAGGGGACTTGTAAAAAGAAGTGCCATTTATATAGTTTTATTTTTTTAACACACCTAACACCAGCACATCGATCAATAAGAATTGCTTGCTCATAAGCACCAAATGGTCCACGGCTCAATATTTTGCTAGCAACACTATCAAATGCACCCAAAGCTAATAGTTAAATTATGGTACGATTTAAAGGTAGGCCTTTTGGGGGTTAAAAAAACAGAGTTTTCCTTAATTTCACTATTTTTATTATAGATTAGGTAACATTAATAATCCTATGGATTAACATCACTACAAAGTACTATCCACCTATTCAAAATTATAAATGATAGGATTATTATCCCATCTGGTCCCTGTATTTTCCAAAGTTTTCTAATGTGATACCTTTATTACAAAAGCTTCCAATGTGATATTATTATACATCAGGTATAGTGATTTGTCATTCTACAACTTTAACTTTAATTGAGACTAATACTAATAACATAGTATTTAAATACCTTTCGTTATTTAACATGTCATGTCATTGCATATATCTCATGCCAAATGACCTTTTAAATGTTGTAATAACATGTCACGTGACATGTTCGATGATGTAGTAATGCCATGTCAATAAGCCATTAGCTTTCAATTATAAAGTGATTGGAATTTTAAATTTTACAAATATAAGTGACTAAATCATTAATTAGTTTTCATATATAGTTAGATAACCAACTCAGAATATCTCTAAAAATTAAGGGGCTAATCTTATAATTTACCCTAATCTTATAATGCAAAGTTGGTGTCCCCTTACCTTACCCTACTCCCTACATGATGTTTTCAACAAGGTACAAACTTAATAGCTGCATGTCTTTTACTGCACTAAATAGGCATTAACTTCCTCATTGCCCATAGCATAAAAGATGAAACTCGGTTGGCTCAATACATAATTTAGCTCTGGACTTATATGGGCAAATTAATTCTTGAACTTAAAAAATTGCCGATTGTACACTTACAAAGGGACAGATTAGCCCTTTTGAATGGAAATTGCATTGGTTAAATCCCGTTAATAATTGGACAGAAATTAACTCTTTTTGGATGGAAGTTGGTATGGTTCTGATAAATTTCGCTCAATTTCTGTTCAATTGTTAAAGAAATTTAACCCATTTCCATCCAAAATGATTAATTTGTCCATTTTTTTTTATTTACAAATTAAGTAGTGCAATTTACAATTTTAGAAGTTCAAAGACTAATTTGTCGATTTCTTATTCAGGGACCAAATTGTCTATTAAACCGTTCTTTTACAACCAAAAGTTCAGTAGAAACTCCAGCTTGGAATGCAAAAGATGGTATAATTCTTCAACAACCTAATAGCAATTTGATGACGTGACTTCAACTCTTGCATTAATTACGAAATAAATGTGTGAAATGTGGATAACTGGAATCATCAGAGCACATGGTTTTACTTCTACAGCTTTTAGAGGCATTAAAAACATTCTTTTCAAACAAATCAAGCTTCAAAACAAGTTTAGAAAGTTCATAAAAAGAGAAATCAGGCTGCAGTCGGCACCAACTTCCTCATTTCATTTTTATAAATATAATATTTAACATAGAAAGTCAGCGTGATGCTGCACTCACCCAGTTTCCTACATGAACACACATTCTGCCAAAAATAAATAGCACAAATAGTTTCTTACATAAAAGCCATAAATAAACATGATGATAAACACCCAAGACTTGTAAGATTTGCTGACGGTTTCAAACATGCAGTCATTCACCACCATACCTAGGACAAGTGCCTCCATAATGCAGGGCGATCTCTTGATATCAAAAGAACACGAGATGCCAAGTAGTCGAAAGAAGGGGAATACAAGTCATCTGGTCCAATAATCTCTCTCAAATCTTGACCACTCCCATGATCATTTATGAAAGGCTGAAGTCCATCGTCCCTCAAGGCATCAAATACGAAAAGCCCCATCCCAGAAACGCCCATGACAAGGTTTGAGTTTCCCCAAACCTGTGTTATGGCTGAATGATGGGAGTGAGCATTGGTTTCAGGCAAAGAGTAAGTGTTGAATAGCCTTTGTTTGCGCAATGAGAACTGTTGCACTTGAGAACATGACTGCATTTTCCCTGATGACCTCACGTTTGTGCATCCAAGAAAAATTGAGTCCCCTCGGGAGAAAACTGACTGCACATTCACACCAACTTTGGCTATTTTTGCACCTATACCTGATGGTTCGCGAAAATCCATGATGTTAATAGAATCTGCTGTGCAGAATACACCATCATTTCCTTCAGCTTCTGAGGAGCTTACTCTGCAATGTGAGGTCAAATGATCAAACAATAGTAAAATGGTAAATGACAACTTAAAATTTGCTAATATCAATGAAGGCAAAAGTATATCCACAAGAAAACAGCCAATGTAGAAATAATATGACAGATAAAAACATGGGTCAAAAGTTCTAACCTTTGTCTAACTCCTCCACCTATCTCAGCATCAGTGTTATTTACATGAAGAGCTGATATTTTTCGACCAGATGTTGAGACAGATAATAATGACTGGGGATGCAGAGAGTTCACATCCCAAACAGAAATCATTTCTGCTTCTGCTACAACTACCTTTCCTCTGTTTCTCCATTGCAGTGGACTTGAATAGTCCATTGTTGATACAGGCTTCTGGACCTCCCACTTCATAATTTCCTCACCATCACGGATGTCATATACTTTGACAACCTTCTGAGAGGTGGCAGTTGAGACGATAAGGGGGCCACATGGTCTATACCACCACTGCTGAGTTTCTGGTGATAAACTACTACACAGAGCATTTCTCCTATGCAAAGTGTTGTTGGATAAGGGGCCAAGTACCGTTCTAGAAGCTGTTTCCCCACATTCAGTGTGGAAAGCTCGCACATCTTTGGTATAGAAGTCCCATGAGCAGAATCCTGATTCTAAAGAATTCCCAGCAGATGCAGCAACAACATATCTACCTGCACAACCATCTGCACTAGGAGCACGGATAACCCAACAGTCCCTCCATATATTAGGTGAGACAGCTGCTGGAGGCTTGTATACAGATTTCTCCTGAAATAACAATGGACCACCATCATTTTAAAATGTTGCAAGTTCTCTTTGACTCCATCTATTCATCAATATGCTCACATGAAATACATATGCAAAAAGAATACATGGTTAGTGAATTTGCCAGACAACTTTTTGGACAAATAAAATATGTAACGAATGCTTAATATTATCTAACTCCAAGGTTAAATGCATTGTTTTCTGGAGGACAGAACCAGCAAGCCATAGAGACTCTAAAATAGTTGGAAGTACAATTTATTTTATGTCAGCATTTTCAGTTGAAAGGAAAAAAAAAAGAACAACTCACAACACATAGTGCAACACAAGTCATTGAACAGAGGTGAGAAAATGCTAAATGATGCTTGGATCATTATCATGAAACAACAGAGAGACATCATACAAGTGTGACAGATAACTATGGGATAAGAATAAGAGGAAAAGTAAAACAAAACACCGACTTCAAACAGGAACAACCAGTGTACCTCACAGTTAGCAATGTCATAAAAGGAGCATGACCCATCATCATGAGCAAGAAGAACTGCCTCTCCTTCTGACACAAACCATCCTCCAGTTGAAGTCTTGCGGCCAATTTGGTTCAGCTGATAAATGCTAGTGTCTTCAGTTTCCTCACAAATAACAGCAGTTGGCCTGTTCTCCTGATCAACAAAGTCCTCAAGTCTCTCATCTGATTCAAGATTGAGCTCTTCCCCTTGCTGAACATTAAATTCGTTCAGAGACCCTTGTGCTCCTGAAGCACCATCAACATCCATCTCCTGAGTATCAGAATTCTCTACACTAGCATGCTCATCTCTTGTGGTCACTTTACTTTTATCCTTATCAAGTGAAGCCAAGAATTCCAGAGCTATTGGATTATCCTCAATGGGACTCAATAACTTCTTTTCCTGCCTCAATTCATTACTGGGGCCGACAGCTTCAGAGGATTCCTGACTATCAGAGCTCCCCAATGACTTCAATGATGTTCGATTTCTGAGCAACTTGTGATGAGGAAACAATCTAGCCTCCAATTCCTCACTGTTCAATTCTTTAACTGAAATTTTAACATTACCCACCTGCTTACTTTGAATCCTCTCAATTCCTTTCATACTCACATTTCCTTCACCAGAACCTTTTGAACCACTAGTTTTACCATTTGGATCACTCACAACATGAGTCATAGCCTTCTCAATGCCCGAGATTTTGTCCTGAATATCTGAAAGTATCACCTTGGATGCATCCGGATTATTCATGTCAAGCATCTCCTTAGTCCTCTTGATATCCGATGCAATCCTCTTCACCTTTCCTTCTAGAAAAGCAAGCTTTTCATGAAGCTTGCTTGGATATTTAACGCTAACCCCACTGCTTCCACTCTCCTGTATGCTCAAGCCCTCTTTTGGAGCCTCCAAACTCTTCCCATTATTCAAAGACTTCTCTTTTGGAAACTTTGCATCACATTTCTCATCAACCCTAACACAAGCTTTAGGTTCTGAACCAAAATCTGAAATACCCTTTTCATTTAATGCCTCAAAACCCCCATTTTGTATATTATCCCCATTTGGTTTTCTCAATTCAGAGCTAAATTTGACATCTTTTTTACAGTTCTCATCCAAAACCTTATCCCCGTTTAATTTCCTCTCATTTTCCTTAACTTTCATCACTAAAGTCTCCCTAAACCCAACATTTTCTTTGCAAACTCTAGCTCTCAAATCCCTAAAACCCTTCTTTTCCCTATCAATTGAAATCTTATCTTTCTTCGAATCAGAAAAAGCCCTAATAAATTCAGATGGGCTCTGACTCCTACCTCTAGGGACCGATGACGTGGACCTCCGCACCCGGCCTTCACTGTCATAGCCACCAAGCGCTGCTGCCGCCGCCGCCTTCTCCACACGTGCAACCGGCCGGATCGTGGGCTTCTGGCCCACCGAGGAAGCCCTGGAAAGACTGCTGGACCTGTGGTTTTCTTTGGTGGAAGATGATTTCTTGAGGGGCGGATTGGAGATTGGAGTTGGGTTTTTTGCCGGTTTTTGATTTCCGGTGGGTAAATCTCTTTGCCGGCGAACCGACGGTGCTGACATTTTTCTTTGTGAAGGGATACAAATACACTAAATTGATGATAAATTAATTGTCTAAATGGCCAAAATGGTGACTGAAAAGCAAAGTTTCCAACTTTAAAAATGGTGTCTTTTGGGCGGGAACTAAATGTGAATTCTAAAGTTTGAAAATTTTTGGAGAATTTGGAACTGAGTTGGGAAAGTTTAGGGCTTTAGGATTAACACTTCTAGATTTTGGGCCGACATGAACTGCCCGGCCCATCTTATTTCCATGGACAAGAATAAACATACAGAAACTTCTGTCAGGAAAAAGAATTTTTTTTAAAAAAAAAAAAACATAAACTCCACCGTAGATTTGATTTTGATTTTCTAACAACAAGACAACCACGAAAGCCACAGCTTCAAAAACAATGACAAGACAGAAGCTTTTTTATTGTAAGAACAGAACAGGGCGTTTACAAAACAGGGGAAGCAAAGCGTGGAGAGCCAGAAGCCATGGCTTCTTTGAGTTCTCACTTTCAAGCACCAACTTCTGTATTCTCTTCAGCCTCCACTAACAGTTCTCTCAATCTTCGAAAGGGACTTCCTTTTCTCGTTAAATTTAACCAGCATGGTCAAAAGAAGAGACGCTTTGTTTTAAAATCAGCTCTTGATGAGGTCTCTGTTCTTGACCCTCCTCCTCCTCCACCTCCAAGTGGAGATGCTAAAAGTGAACTCATTTCTTCTTTGAAGCTGAAGTTATTGGTAAGTTTGATAACCCTTTTGAGAACTCTTTTCTGGGTTTTTACTGGATTTTGCTCTTTCATGCTCAATTATGTGTTTTTCGGTCAGGACTGATTATAATCATAGGTTATATTTACTAGTATAAGTTGCTGAATAGCTAATGCTAATTCATGCAGAGTTCAATCTGTCCCAATTTGCTGAATTTTGCCTATAGATCTGTGAATTAGCTATCCTTTTCTGTTTTCCCCTTCCCAATAAGGATGCTTGGAAAGTAACAAATCATACTATATTACTTTAGTTTACCATTTTAGGGAATTCAAAAGCCTTACTTCTGCAGTAAATTTTTCTGTCTTTGAACCCGGGAAAGATTGAATTTTAGTTTAGGGCATTTTCTAGCATACTGTTTTGGATTCATTGGAATTTACAATTGAGTTGGTTGATTTATTTTTATTATTGTTATTATGGTTGATTTGGTTGACTTCTTATGGTAGATGTAACCTCCAACATTATAATCATTTGAGACATGGAGTTCTATGCTACCAATAAATATTTGCTGAAGAACATACCTTTTATTACTGTAGCTGGCCCAAAGCCTTTGTTCATCATTTATAGGTGATCGTATAATGTAAGAATTTTAGGGGAACTTGCAGAATCAAATACCATATTTAGGGATTTGGTTTGATGCTGACAGACAAATCAGACAATGTTGCCAGCAGCAAACAGAAGCATACATAAGAAGGATGCAGACTCTAATATAGTTACCTGTCTATTTAGTTCTTTTTTACTTTTGTCAAGGGTTATGTTCAAATCAATTATACTCTTGGAATTTATAGTATGTTGACCCATATGGTCTGATTTAATGCAGAGTATAGTTTCCGGGTTGAATAGAGGTCTTGCTGCAAGTGAAGATGATCTTCGAAAGGCAGATGCTGCTGCCAAAGAGCTTGAAGCAGTTGCAGGACCAGTGGACCTTTATGGTGATCTTGATATACTACAAGGGAGATGGAAATTGATTTATAGCAGTGCATTCTCATCTCGAACGCTAGGAGGGAGCCGTCCTGGACCTCCCACAGGAAGGTTACTTCCCATAACTCTTGGCCAGGTATGCAACAAATCTGATTTGTAGACACGGCAATCATGTCTACACATCATTTCCCTAGTTCAATTAAAAAGGTTTAGTTCTTCTGCTGTTCCAACGATACATTTGTTATGTGTTACAGGTGTTTCAGCGAATTGATGTCTTAAGCAAAGATTTTGATAACATTGTGGAACTTGAATTGGGAGCACCATGGCCCCTACCTCCACTTGAAGTAACGGCTACGTTAGCCCACAAATTTGAACTCCTAGGTTGGTATTGGTTGTTTCTCGTATTTTGATTTTATATTCATTCACTGTATGATGGATCCAGATACTAGTTTATTGTGATTTACATAATAACCGTGCTGTGTGTGTTTATAGGACCTGGGAAGATCAGAATAATATTTGAGAAAACAACTGTGAAAACAAAAGGGAACTTGTCCCAACTTCCACCCTTAGAAGTACCTCGGATTCCAGATAATTTGAGGCCTCCATCTAATACAGGTAGTGGTGAATTCGAGGTTACGTTTGCAGATGCCGATACCCGCATCACCAGAGGAGACAGAGGCGAGCTTAGGGTTTTTGTGATCTCATAATAAGTTTGCAGAGCTGCATTGTTCATATCATCATCATTCCAGATAAAGAGCCTCTGTTGTGTATCAGTGTATCCACATTGTCTGCCATCTTATAAAAGCTCAAGTGTCTATAGTTTCTGTGTTTTGGTACATATGAGAAAGTTGGCCTGTTTTCCTTTGTTGGGCTAATTCTGATATATTACACTTGTCTCATTTGAATTAGCATTTCAAATATAATATACAGTTTTTCATAATCTAAATTGGTAAAGTTTGATTAGCAAATCAGGTCCATTACCAAAGATATATTTTATTTTTTGTGATTTATGTATAATTGCATATTCAGACCTCAAAAATGGATTATGTCTATGTTCAACGAATAATAATAAAAGAAAAAAATCAGAAAATTTTGATTTTAGCATAAGAATCATCCCTGTTATAGCCATTCCTATGGTCTTTATTTGGAATTTTAATTGCTTGAGTGCAAGGATTGCATATGACATGGGCCAAATACATATGATTCATGAATTGGACCTTGTTTCTGTGCATATTTTCCTAAATTTCGATTGTAGCTTCCTCAATCACCTAAAATGGAACAAATGTCAATTTTCATTAACAGATTACAAAGATTTCAGTCCTATTTCGGTCTGAACATTTTGTGCAAGTATAATTCCCAAAAGGAAATAACAATAAAGAATCATCTTCATTGAGATTATTATTATATAAACTCAACATTTGCATACTCATCAGAATCAGAACCAAATTGGTAGAAGAAAGTAGAAGAAGAGATCAAAGCAAAGCAGGAAAAAAACAATGGTGTACAATTGCTTTCTGAAGTTAGTCATCTCCATGCTGGGTGGGGAACACTTTCTGGAGCTCTTCTTCCGCAAGAACTTCTGCTTCAACTTCAAGGCCGGGTTGATTCACTAGGTGAATGTTCTTCATGGCATATCGCCATTTTTCCTATTCTATAAATATTGTAAGCACATTGTAATGCACATCTGTAATCATGGGTTATATCCATGATTACAGAAAATTATTATGAATAAAATCATGTTATTTTTGCAGTCTCTTTCAAAGTTTTACTTTTATCTGATCAAAAATTTCGTTCTATATATGGAATTTCTTGCTTTCTAATTGCGTGTTAATGTATATAATTTCCATTCCCTTAGTTAAAAGAAAGAAGAAGATCTTCCTCCCTGTTTAAGTAACCATTTGGTTAATGAAAAGAAAATTAACTCTATGAAACTCGAACCCAGAGATCTGACCAAACACATTACTCATCAGTAATGTCTTAATAATTCTATGTATTGTATAGCCTAATACCAAAAAAAAAGTATATAGCCTAATTATGACCCACTTAAAATTGAGCCATATTTTCCTCCAAAAAAATGAGCCGTATTTGATTTATAGGCCCAATTTTGGGCCCATTTAAAATCAGTCCGTTAAATAAATTCACGAGAAGAAAAATGAAAAAAGAACAAAAAAATTTCCGCGTCCCATCCAGCCCAGAAAATAGACGTTAGAACCTGTAACGGCTACTTTTGTAAATTTGAACTTGAAAAGTCAAAACCCCTTAATAGCTTCCACTTTCAATTTCTTTCCTTTTCAAAAACGTCTCAAAACCTCTCTCTTCTCTCTTCTCTCTGCAATTCCATTCTTAAAATTTTCAATCTTCTTGGTCTTATTCTTGTTCTTCTTCTTGAATCAAGAAAACAGAAAAAAAAGGAGAAAATCAAGAAACAAAAAATGGCTCCAACCCCGTCTTCTTCTTCTAAACTTAACCACGCCCAAGTGAGAACACCGGTATCCAATTCCAAGCAACGTTGTTTGAATTTCACAAGAAATAACCCTCACCCATCTCCAAACCCAAACTCCTTAGCCAAAGAAAACCCACCAGGGGAACACCCAGTAGAGGTCATCGGCAGAATAAGAAACCATCCCGGTGACCAGAAAGAGAAAAACCCAATCTCATTTCTCCAAATCACCCCTGATAACAAGACTCTCCGTGTTAGGGCTGATATTGGGTACCGGGATTTTTCCCTGGATGGGATTTCTTCTTCTGAGGAAGAAGATCTTGATGCTTTTTACCAAAAATTCGTTCAGTCAAGAATCAATGGGGTAAAAATGGGAGCTAAGTGTACTATAATGATGTATGGGCCAACTGGTTCAGGGAAGAGTCATACTATGTTTGGGTGTTCAAAGCAGCCTGGGATAGTTTATAGGTCATTGAAAGATATATTGGGAGATCATGGGGAGGAAGAGAATGGTGGAAATGGTGAAAAATTGGGCGTTGGAACTTTTGTTCAAGTTGCTGTTTTGGAGATCTATAATGAGGAAATTTATGATCTTTTACAAAGCAATGGTGGTGGGGGTTTTGGAATTGGATGGCCAAAAGGTGGCAGTGGATCTAAGGTAAATCCTCCTATCACTTATGGTTAAGTCTTTGCTGAGTTGGTTTCTTTAATTACTGGAGTTTTTCTGATCAATTTTATTGTGGTTACTGGTGATTGATTAGTGATAAACCTTCTGCAGGTCTCAATTAAGACTTTTACTAGTTGATTTCTTAATATGAGATTTATGTTTTAATGTTTTCCCTTTTGCTTTTTATGGTTAATTGAGAAGAAGGAATGTACTTTTTCCATATATGATATTGTGTAATTCTGCAGACCTTGTTTTGATTGAAAATTGGATTGATTTGATTGCTATAAAAGTAGTTAAAGTTTCTGCTAAATTATCAATTGTGCAAGCTTGGTTCTTAAACTAAAATGACATTGAGATTATTATACAATTTAAACTTAATTTATGTTATCCGTGGTCTTAGGCCATCTGATTGCTAATACAGTCATAACTTAATAATTTTATGTTGAAAATGGCAATTGAGGCTATATTCCTTGTGTTCTTGTATCTGCATTACTTGCTAGTGTGATTGATGTTGTGTGGTTTTCCTGCTAATTATGGTCCATGTTGCTCTTTCCTTCTTCTGACCGTAACCATCTTATCAAATTTTGTTGTGTTCTGCGTTTGCAGGTGAAACTAGAAGTAATGGGAAAGAAAGCAAAGAATGCTACCTTCATATCTGGAAGTGAAGCAGGAAAGATTTCAAAAGAGATTCAGAAAGTAGAGAAGAGAAGAACTGTCAAAAGCACTCTCTGCAATGACAGAAGTTCTCGAAGTCACTGCATGGTATGATTTTTCTATATCTTTAATTTTGAAGTAACTTGTCTTAAGTCTTGTATCTTGTGGAAAATTTTAACATGGTTTACATTCTGCACAGATAATCCTTGATGTTCCAACTGTTGGAGGGCGGTTGATGCTTGTAGACATGGCAGGTTCTGAAAATATTGATCAAGCAGGTCAAGTTGGATTTGAGGCAAAAATGCAGGTATAATCTCTCAGGGTTTATCTTGCTTCTTTGAGTTATGAGTATATGTTGTTCATTTTGCACTTGGTCCCTTGGAATCTAGTATCATAAATTCTTTGGCATTTTTGTCCACTAAAGATTTCTAATTTACTGAACATGTACTGAGAATTGCAGACAGCAAAGATAAACCAGGGGAACATAGCACTGAAGAGAGTTGTTGAATCCATTGCAAATGGAGATTCTCATGTTCCTTTTAGAGATAGTAAGCTGACAATGTTGCTCCAGGTAAGTTTCATTCTTGTTGTTGTCATTCATAGTGGTTCACAAAGTTGTTAGGTGGTTAGTCTCACAGGCTGTGCTCCTTTTTGTTTCCCCAGGATTCTTTTGAGGATGATCAGTCAAAGATTTTGATGATTCTTTGTGCAAGTCCAGATCCCAAGGAGATACATAAGACAATTTGCACCCTTGAATATGGAGCAAAAGCAAAATGTATTGTCCGTGGTCCTCATACACCAATCAAGGACAAAAATGAAGATTCTTCATCTGCAGTCATTTTAGGATCCAGGCTAGCAGCAATGGACCAGTTTATACATAAACTACAGATGGAGAACAAGCAGAGAGAGAAAGAGCGAAATGAGGCACGTGAAGCACTCTTGAAGAAAGAAAAGGAAGTTGCAACACTTCAAGCTCTTTTGGAATGCAAGGGTAGTGGGGTAACTGAAGATGAAATCAACTCAAAGGTAAAAGAGCGTACACAGATGCTAAAGATGGAGTTGGAGAGGAAACTAGATGAATGCAGGCGAATGAATGAGGAAATTTTTGAAATGGAAAGGAGAAGAATGGAGGAAAGGATACTGCAACAGCAAGAAGAGGTGGAGGTGCTGAGAAGGCGGTTGCAGGAAATTGAGTTTGAGTTACGCAATTCAAAGGATGCAAATGGTGAGCAGAATGAGGCAAAGGATTTGGATGGAAGCAGCTTTGCCAAAAGGTTAATTGGAATTTATGGTGATGAGGTCCCAGGGATGGTAAAGTCAATGGACTTAGACATGGGTGATCCAGAACCATTTCCTCGTGAGGTGAAACAAGTGGACAAAGCTGGAAGTCTTCAAGGGTTTCTCAATCATGATGAATTTGCATCACAGTTTGGTACAAAAGCAGGCCTAAGCACTGTATATGAGGAGGAAGAAATAGAAGAAGAGGAGGAATCCAAGGAGAATGTGGAAGATGAAGAAGTGGAGAAAGTAATAATAGAGGAAAAGAGGGTGTGCTCAAGTGATAATCTCAGTACTCCTGTAAATGTTTCGGATTCTTCCAGAAGACTAAGAATCCAAAACATTTTTACACTTTGTGGGCACCAAAGAGAGCTTTCTCAACAAATTAGAACTCCCCCACCATCCAAAGCAATGCATGAAACCATCGAACCTCATTGGTCCAGTGTTATGGCAGCAGCATCCTTGAAGGAAAATCAAAACTCCTTGAAGGAAAACCAAAACCCCTCTGATGATTGCACTGATGCTCACATTGAAGTTTTTGTGAAGTGGGAGGCAACCAAGGAAAATACTGGAAAGTTCATCACAACATTGAAGGTTGTAAAGGATGCAACACTTGCTGATCTCCGGAAGCTGATTGAAATTTATCTTGCTGCAGACAATCAAGCATTCACTTTTCTAGTGCTTGGGGTAAGTTGCTGTTAAAACTCAATCAATATATTGTCTTTGAACTTCTAACGCACTTATACTTACACATGCTTTGGTATATGCAGGATCCAACTGGAGCACCAGTGCAAAAAGAGCATGAACCGACTCTGAGGGCTAGCCAACTGCCAAAATGCAACAATGGTTACCTTGCTTGCTTACGGCCAGCGAAGGGAGTCCAGATTATAAATCATCTCCCATTGTCTCCCCTGCCATTGACTCCTCTGGAAAACAAGCTTCCACTGACACCTAGCACCCGCTATTCAAAGCAAGGTGATGAGTTATCACCTGAGTTATCTCCTCATCTAAGTACCACTCCTTTTATCACTGTCAGAAGACACTAGGAGATAGTTTTTGCTCATTCTCTTCAGTTGAAAGGAGAAAATGATGTTGAATGAAGTGCATGAGTATATATTCATATGTACTCTTCCTAGTTTCTATGGATATTCATTGTGTTGATATTTGAACCTTTTTTGTAACACAGTATTGTATAATAGATCATCAAGTCTTTCTTCTTCTGTCAATGGATGATTACCAACTATCTCTACCCTCAATTTCCATCTTATTCTTCATCAAGTTTCTTTGATTAATGATGCCTATGGAAGTTTACTGGATGTTTTGTTCCTCAATTGGTTTTACCATTATATTGACTGCTTCAACAATTTAACAGGAAAGATCTTTTATTGTCCCAACTTTCAAAAAACTGATCTTAAGGTGAAAACAACATCCGTTAAGGTGAAGAAATCTGAAACCATTGGTTTATCACTGGTTAAAGACTCCAGCAAATCTATATTGAAACTTGAAGTAAAGTTCATGCATACTGTCTTGGAGTGTGTAGAAAAACATGCTGCATTTTCCTTCTGAAAATTGGGATTTGTTTCATTCAGGAAACCTTGGCTTATTATGACATTAAGGAAGATGCTGTCTTGAAGATGTGAACCAATCTGGTGCAATTGCTCATGAGAAAACCAAGATACTGAATTAATTAAAAATCCCCTATGCCTTTCATAATCTTAAATATGGTTAGAAACTTCTGAAGGAGACCCTTGCCTTTTACAATGTTCAGAGGGAAACTTCTGAAGCTTGTTAACAGATTGGAGCTGCATCAAATCAAATTCAAAAAAAGTTCTTTTTGCTAGGGAGGTGATATATGTTATTCAAGGAGATAATTTTATTTTTTATTTTTTTTAAAAAAAGGATAATTTTTTTTTCTATCTTGTTTTTTTTGCTACTTTTTTTCTATCTTGTTAAAGTACACAAAAAAAAAGATTCTAATCAGGAAGTTTCTTAATAAGTTGAATATCATTAACTTATCATTAATCATTAATTAATTGAATATATTTATTTATTTGTTTATTGGTAAAAGAGATTTTTAGTATTCTAATTTCAAGCTGCGTAGTAATTTAATTTTTTAAAAAATAAAACAAAATGGTAATTTATATCTTTTTTTTTGAATTTTTATATATTTTTTTAGTGTTTATCTCATAATCATAAACCGTGGAATTTGAATATTAAAAAAAAAAAAAAGACAGTACTTTTCTCATTTGCTTAGGGTTGGGTTTAATTGGACCTCAATTTAATAGCTTAGTGAACAAGGAGACTTAACTTCCTGTTGACTTAAACTTGATCTGGCAGTGGCGACAGTTTACAAAAAGCACTCTCCTCTATGACTCTACCCTGTTCTCTCCTTTCTTTCATTTCTCTAATCGTATCTAAGTCCGTAAACCATCTTCTCCTTTTCAAAATCTGAGAATTCTAAACTTGGGTTCAGCGAATCTCCATGGCATCATCACGAGCTAAAAGATCTCTCTTATACTCCCCAGAAGAAGAGGTTTTTTTTTTTAAAAAAAAAATTTTTCCCTTTATTTATTTTTCTCTTGAATAAGAATTGATCGTTTTTTTGTTTTATTTTTGTTTTTCTAGAGTAATGGATGAAAAACCCAGTTTAAATTAAGCCACAGATGGTTATGTTGGTTATATTTGAGTCATCTGGATATGTTAAAGGTTTAATCTTTTCTGCGAGTAATGAATATATTCTTAAATTTCTTCAATGGAGATATCTGCATGCTAAAGTTTTGATCTTTTTGAGTGTTTTAGATGAGACGATACCATTATTTATGATGAAACTGGGAAGGAGAGGATGAGAGAAACCATAGTTTTCAAAACCTGAAAAAGATTTGATTGAAGGGATGTTAGATTATAGCTATACTTTTTGTTGTCCCCCTGTGTCGTATTATCTGTCCTGAAAATAAAGCTTGTATATTTATGCTGGTTTTTGTTACATAATCTTGTCTATGTAAGTGTCTGGATGAAGAAACTTAATTGAATGTTGTTTCAATGAAGTTTTTACTATTTACTCAACCATAAGTAGCTATCCGTCACTCGATAGTAATGTCATGTAATTGTCTGGATGATGATGAAGAAACTCAATTAAATGTTGTTTCAATGAAGTTTTTACTATTTTGAATGTTGTTTCCAGCATAAGTAACTATCCGTCACTCGATAGTAATGTTTTGTAATTGTCTGAAACTCAATTGAATGTTGTTTCAATGAAGTTTTTTTAATTTACTCTTTAGTGTTGCTTATTCTGAGTTGTTTTTGTGTGGCAGGTGACTGTATACTTGAAGCTCATGAAAACATTGGCCTTGAGAGTTAAACCTTCTGAAACTGTAGAAGATTTTAAGGCCTTACTGTATGAGAAGGGAATCATTTCTGAAGATATTCAGAACCTTTCCTTTGCTGGTCAACCGCTCAATGATGGTGAAAGGCTAGTTGATCATGGTATTCAGAGATACTCGTATGTCGATCTAACCGTCCAGAATTTTGATTTAGTGAAATTCTATGTCACAATTCCATCAGAGCATAAAACTGTTCTGGTAGAAGCAAGTCCTGAAGATACTGTCCAAGAAGTCAAGTCATATATTCAGGTAACAGAGGGGATTGAATCAGATCGGTTCTCGCTTGTCTACCAGGGCTACCTACTCGAAGAGGATAGGACTCTGAGCTCTCTAAATATAGAGAATAACTCGACACTTTGTCTTGCTTACTGCCAAAAGGACGTGATATCAATCTATGTGAAAGCATTGACGGGAGAAGTTGTGAAACTTCAAGTGAAAAGAATGTTTACTGTGGATGATGTCAAGGCGATAGCTGGGAGCATGTTGAGTGTCTCAGGGGGTAGTTTGTTCTATTCAGGGCAGCATCTTGATGAGACCAAAGTCTTGGCATTTTATGACATCAAAGACGAATCTATGCTAGAGATGTTGCATGCAGTTTATCAGATATTTGTTAAAACCTGGAGTGGGAAAACCTATATTTTCAATGTACAGCAGAATATGACTGTCAAAGATCTGAAGGACAAGTTGTATGAGAAGCTGAAGATTCCTGTTCATCTTCAGAGTATTATATATGCTGGAAAGCGACTTGAAGCAGAACGGGATCTGGCCAGTTATAGCATCCAGAGGAACTGCACAGTTTATATGGTTTTTGCTCCCTCATCAACCATTAAGTATATGAAACTGAGCACAATTTCTATCCATATATCTCCTCTCAGTACCGTTCGTGATTTGAAGCAAAAGATTGGATCGAAAGAAGGTGTTCAAGTGAAGGAAGTAGTGTCTGGAGAGACGGCATTGCGTGATGACTTTACTCTGCAATATTATGGGATTAACAAGGAAACCACGTTGACTGTTGTCTTTTAAACGCCTTAGCTTTAGGCCTTTTGTTTCAAAGCATATTATACAGGACTGGTATGCAAATGTGAAAATTTAGGTTCCATTGTTTCTGGTTTTTTTTTGTTCTTCAGTCCTGACTTTTGAGGAAAAGTAGTTTGTTTAGAAGAGTTGGCTTGAATGTCAAAATGTTTTAGTATTAACCTTGTTTTGATGCATAGTGCTTATGAGTTCATTTCTGAAGTCAACATTGAAATCCCATTGTTTTTGCATCATTAAAAAGACATATTTATAGAGACAGTAGATTTGCCTCATTGTTGAACAGAAGATTTGTTCAAGATTCAAATTCATTATATTCTATTCATCTGTTTTCTTGGGTTTTAAACAGGGCAAGTGACATGGTCTGCAAGAGTATATAAGGCCATGAAAACCAAAGCTATAAGGTGAAAAAATTGTTGTTGCAGAGAACAATAACAACAGACGAAGAAGAAGAAATTCCATGGGGAATTACAAATTTTGATGCAGTGGTAATAATGCTTAAACCTCTAATGTACAAATTACTCTATATATATATATTACTCTTAATAAGCTTTTCCATCTCCTCATGGTCAAAGCTCAATGATATCAGGCATTGAATTTTGACCTTTCGATCTTGATGATGATTCTGTAGATCCATCAGATGATCCCTTTGATTTCTTTCGTCGTGATTTTTTTGGGATGTCAGGTTGGTCTGGCGAAGCTGCTTCTACACCGCGATTTTGGCTCCGCCTTGCATGGCTAGGTGAATCTCTACCAGGAGACTCCATTGATAGGTTTGATGAATGGTGGCGCCTAGATTGCTTCTCAGAGCCTTTTGGAGAACTTACCGGTGATCCATTGCCGCCTATTGATGCTTTGCGTCTTGATTTCTTCGGCTTATCTTTTTCATTTCCATTTGCAAGTGGTGGCAATGAGTCTTGATTTCCTGCAACAACATTGGGTTTAACTTAGATTTCAGAACTTAATTCCTCAAACTATGAAACTTTGACAACAGATTCCAAACCTGCAGCTGAAGGCTTCGCTTGTCGAGTATTATTGTTTTTTAGAGGCACTGCTGAGAGCTCCGGGGCAGAACTGAATTCAGTCATCTGCAAGTTTTTTTGAAAACCAGATAATTGAATATATGAATAAAAAACTATATGAATATGTTAAAATTGAAATTTTAAATGGAAATGGAAATGGAAAAGAAAATCATACCCAGCTGGGTTTATTGGTAGCAGGACCATCCATACCAATATGAGCAACATGTTTAACGTCTGTGGGAAGCCCTATTTGCATTTCTGGTTCCTTTTCATCTGCTAAAATTGACAATAATGGTGAAAAAAAAGGAAAGAGTTAAATTCAAACCTCAAATCTCATTTTTTGAAAGAGAAAAAAAAACAAATTGGGCACTCACCAAACATTTGGGAAATGTATTTTAAACCTCTCAAAAGACCCTTCATATTTGCTGCTGTCAATTGTGTTGGATAGTTTGTCTGCAATTTGGTGTTTGTTCTAGCAGAGGTGAAGTAAAAACAAAGCAAGAATATAATCCAAAACCTGTTCAATATATTATATATAAAATAGAACAAAGAGAATATACATTTCAATGAGAAGCAACAACAATAGAAATGATAATTAAAAAACGAAAGAATTACATTACATACAAGGAAAACTGCATCAGCTAATTGATGAAAAAGAACTTGAACTTCCCCTCTTCAGAAATCTTGAATTCCTGTCATGCAATTTCAGACAAACATTTTCTTGAGGAAGAAAACATGTTATGTTACACACAAAATTTGAATGTTTTTGTACAATGGGATCCTTAATTCATACAAATTTGAAACCATAATTAACATCTAAATTAAAAAAAAAAAAAACTGAAAAGATTGAATATAAATGACAGAGCTCTTACAATTTGGAATCTCCAGAGTGCAAAAAGAAAAAAAAAAAACCCCAAAAAAGAAGAAGAAAGAAAGAGGAGGTTTTGGGTTAAACTCTTTCCATTCTTGATTGTTAATGGCAAAAGCTTTTCCAATCAAGAAAAGAGAGAGGGAGACAGTGGGAAAATGTGAAAATCTCAAACAACAAAAGTGAAACCAAAGGAGAATTTTGTTTGGCGGCATGGGGTAAGAGCTACCATTTTGTCGGGTCAATGGAGAACCAGTAGCTTACCGAAGTTTCAGGTGGAAAATCCTGGCTCCTGGGGACGTTAACCCCAATTACCTATTTTTGTCTCAATGGTTTTTTTAGTGAATAATATACAAGGGAAAAACGGTTACGAAATGCATGGCAAAAATGGCACCAGCCACAGCTTTTCTCTTTTTAAATTTCCCCTTAAATTTTCCTTTTCCTTTTCATACTATTTTCCCTAGCACCAAACATAGCCTCAAAAAAGCTGGAAAACAACACATATAAGTTGATTTTTCTTTTTTTCTATTTTTCAGTTATGAATCATCAATTTGTTCATGCATATAAAGAAAGCTTAGAAGACTCTGGCTGTCTGGCAATCTTCATTTGATATAAAAGAATGGACAAAAACAGGATGGCTAGTGATTAGTAGGAAGCACAACCATTCTCATACATTTTTCATTAACCAAAAGTACTACAACTTGATTGAAAGAGATTGAAAAAAGGGGTAATTACTGGAATAGGTTTAATGTAGATAATTATTAAAAGTATGAAGGTTCGGATGCCATAAAGATCCCTGAAGTTGAAAATATGTGTAGATAACCCCATTCTTCATTGAACTTCTATACTCAAGCCTTCATATCATCCAAACCACACCTAGCCTGCATCAACATAATACATTATAATGATTAGTAACTTCTCAGTGTGAATCAGAAAGTAATGAAAGACAATAAGAAACCTAATATAAGTCAAAATATTGAAAGCTTAAAGAAACTTGTTTCCTGGAAGTAGACCTTGGATGAATGCCAAGAATAGTTTTTGCTTTCTTGAAAAAGCCAAGGCTAAAGCTAACCACAATCAGTGAAAACAGTAAAACATGATTATTTAAGTCATTAATTACTACTAATATATGGTAGTTTCTCACTTCAACCTTCCACTGGCTCAAGCACTGTATATCCAGAATATTATATGATATAATTCTCAAGGTCAAAGTAAAGCTGGTCCCAGAAATAGACAGTTGAACAGAATGACCTCAATGGACCATACATGGCACAGGGAACCAAGAATCCTATTAGCAATCTTCTTACCAGAAACTTGTGATTCTCCTCAAGATATTGAGGGAAAGTTGAACAAAATTTCTCCATGTCAGCAGTAATATCTCCGGAGCCCGAAATTACTTCCATGAACTTCTTCCTATCAGGAGCCAGCTTCATGGCCACCTGTAATCCAACATTAGATAAGTTAAACAATCTTGAAAGAAGTAACACAAGCATCAAAGCCTAACATCAAAGAGTTGCTTCACATATGTTATTGTCTAAAAACAGCATCTGCAGTTAATGAATGATTGTGAGTATTTACCGTGAAACTTGAACTGGCAAGCCAGCCATGATACTTTTTCAGGGTCTTGCCATAAGAGTCAGTACAAGCCTCTGTCATTGTCCAATCTGGATGCGCAAGTAAGTTGCGGAACAATTCTACGAGGAAATCCATTGCTCTGTAAATCATCAAAAGTTATAATTACATGTTGATCGCCAGATGAATTTATGCCTTGCACATCTGCTTAGATTGTTTACACAAAAAAATATACAGAAGTAATGCATTTGAATTCCTTAAAAACAAATCTAGTTAGACAAAATTCAAATGGCAGGCAATGTAACATATGGGATGTGCATGTGTGTGTGTCAGAGAGAGAGAGAGAGAGAGAGCTGGAATTTGTCTATTGGCAAATATTATGTACCTTGTCAACCAAAGAAGACCATTGGTACAACTAGATGATCCTTTTGCTGTTTTGCATTCAACCTCTTCTTTCACAATATTGTACAAGTAGTTGTATTTATGGGGATCAGATTGGTATATTTTTTCCAATCTCTGAAAAAAGAATCAACAGAACACAGTAATTTAAGAAGTGAAAAGTAACATATTTTAGAAGAATAAGAAAATCGTTATTCTCCAATAGCTGTACATGATGTTAAAATTCCTTAAAACTAAAGGGGTCGAAAAAGGAAACTAGCATATGGTCATCGTCTCAACAGTTCATACACAGTTATTGCATGAAATTAACACAAGGCATGTGCAAAACATTTAAAAATGAAGTAAAAAGTTACTCAAGAATAAAGATCATACCGATATGTTGCCACCAACATCACTCTTTACAAGGGCCATAGCAGCTCCAAACTTATCTGCAAATATAACAACATGGAGATTATCAAAATTGTATCCATCGACAATGAAAGCCTGTACCAGCACAATAGCAGGGCTTTGAAGCTTCAGGCATCCAAATAATGCCCGCCTTTCACTTTCTATCTGACAGGCACACACATTAATCAGATCTACTTTAAAATACAAACTTAGACACTCCTACCAAAAGTTTACCAGCAATATTATCAAGCATTTGTCTATCACCAATTTTTGTCCAACATTAATAACAATAAACAAGCTTTGAGCTTCAACATCAACGAGCATTTCAAAAAATGCAATGTTGTACACGATTATCATAATTGCAGTCTTACAAACTTTTCCAAATCTCAGAAAGATGCAGCTAGGAAGTAAAATGGTTTGCTAATGAACTTGATGTAAGATTTCCATGAAGATTCAACTTAACTTAGAAGCTTAAAGTAAACTAATCTAACAACTTTTAACACTGAAAGCTAATCCTTAATCAGAAAATCTTTAACACAATTAAAAGGTATAGAAACAACAAACCTATGACTGGCAAAATCAATTTGCAGACATCCAGGAAAGGCTTAGTAAGCATTTCCCCTTGGTCAGACTTGATATGCTGCATTCCTTCCAACGAAGGTGTAAACACTGTTCCTTCCATTGCTTAAAGCTTTCACTTTGTTTTCACTGCAACAACCGAATTGAAATCCCAACAGTTATATAAGATCCAATCACTAAAAGTTCGATCTTTTTACTTGAAAGATCAAAAACCCAATTTCAAAATCATGTAAACAATAGAAATGATCGAATCAAAAAGACTGAATTTTGATCAGATCCATCAAAAACACATACAAGAAGGAGAAAAAAAACAATACATGGAGTTAGCAGTTAGCACTTGAAATGGAAAAACAAGAGAAAATTGGAGAATTCTGAGGGATTAAAGAAGAAATAAGAGATTTTGAAATGTGGGTATTAGATTCTGATTCGAGTAAGAGGAGGAAGAAAATAGAAACGAACCTTTTTTTCTTGAGAATCTGATTCAGTTAAGATATTGTTTGAAGAGAGAAGCTTTTAACTGAATTTAAGTGAAAGACTCAACAGAAACTTGGGCTTGTGTATGTCGGTTTCACGTCGACCGGTGCCGCACATCTGCACGTTAAAACGTGTATACGTGTCTTGATCCTGTTGGATAGAGTTGCCCTTTTGGTTGGGTCCCATAAATTATCTCCGGATTGCCCGGGATAGACCACAATGGCACAAACAAGTATATGGGTCGGGTCAGATAATGGACCGAAGATGTTCAATGGGCCGGGCTAGGATTGGCTTTGGCTGGGCCTCAATTTAATCCGGCTCTTGGAGCGCTAGTCCAATTGAAACGGATCTTTTGTTTGTATGCCATGTTGGGTTGGGGCCTCGGGGATTCCGGCTTCGGGTCTCGGGCTAAGGTAGAGTCGAGTCCGTCAAATCTCAAATGTGAAAAACTCTCCGAACGTATAATTTTACTTTTCATATGGCTCTAATTCGATTATATCGAACTCTTTCCACTCGACTCAATTGTTCAACAAAAATAAATAAACTATAATTTAAAGTGTATTTTTATATAGTTGAGTATCGCCCTAGCTATGATTTTTAATCTTTTTATACGTAAATTTGAGCTGGCTAAATATCCAAATAAGTTTTTATTCCTCAAGCTATTATGTTTGTTTTTTTAATTACTAGTTATACAAAAATCAGAGTACTTCATCATCAGTAGGAGAGCCACATAGGGATGGGGATATCCCCCAAGATCTTCAAAATTGTCCTAATACTACAGAGCCTAGTATATAATACAGTATGCTCTTTCCCCAGATTAAAATCCTAGCTCCGCCATTGCTCACCATTTGCTTTATTTTGAGAAGACATAACTTTTAATTATTTAAAATATGCCAATTGATTTTCCTTCTGTGACCCATGTTGTGTAATGTAGTCATGAGAGTGAAAGTGCTAAGACATTAAAATTAGCCATTCAAATAGAAAATGAGGTACCATAAAGTAACAAATTGAGGGCCTAAAACAGAAAGGAAAGAAAAGATAGTTTTATTCTAAATTCTCTCAAGCAAAGGTAGGCATCAAGTTGCCCTTTTCAAGATGAACAGAACAAAATTTTTTTTTCAAAGGCCTAAAAAAGGGTAGTCTCACAAAACCTAATTGGCTGGGTATTTGATTGCATTCTTAACAAGTTTTTTGGTAGCAGCAACACCAAGATCAATGCCACATATATCAGACAACCTAATGAGGTATAACAACACATCAGAAAGTTCTTCCCCAAGATGCTCTTTATCTGATTCCTCCCAATTTGGCAACCCTTTGTCCACCTCTCCTCTCCACTGGAATATTTCTGATAGCTCTCCTACTTCTCCAACCTTACATAATTAGGCCAAAATAATAAAAGTTAGAAAAGACATAAATATGTAGAATTCTTATGACATCCAAAAATTTTATTACCATTGTCTGTCATCATCATCAATTATACATCTCAACATGGAAAATGACAGTATTGGCATCTTCAACTTAAAAAGGAAAGGTACCCCATTGGTCATAGGGCTAGTTCCGTACGAATAACTAGGCGATTATGGATATGAGAGACAATTTTATGAGCATGTTGCTACATATTCATACATGTTGGAAATGAAAAGATGCTAAAAGAAGTTAACATTCTAGTACAAGGTGTGGTAGTGATTTGTGAACCATTCTAAACAAAATCATGTTTCTGCAATGGTCTCTGATAACCGAAAATGTATGTGCCTTAAGTTGGTTTTAAGTAATTGACAAGATGAATCAACTGTAACAATTTCTCTGGTATGTCAAGGGCTTGGAAAAATCTGCAGACTAGCAGTGAAATAAGACATTTAGTAATTTCCTTTATGTATGCCTCCCTAGATTAGGAAGAAAAGGCTACCCTGATAAAGCTTTGAACTTATCAAAATTGTCCATGATTAGCTAAATTGGTAACCATAGAAGACTAAAGAGGTAAGAAATGATGAGACCAGTGAGTATCCACAGGAAAAAAACATGCTCTAGCTGCTGATATTATGCAGAATTCAACTTCCTCAATAACCTTTTGGGGTAGGGAAAGGGATCAATATGAAAATAACCTTGTAATCATGATCCTAGGAAATGATGTATATATGAAACAGGGTTGACATGCATTAATGATAATGATGATGTTTTACCATAGCAAGAAGTAGATTTCTAGGACTATGGTACTTCTCCCAGTCTCTGGCCCGGGCGAATTCCTCAAGCTTTCTGGAGAGATCCTTGAGACTAATCTCAACCATTTTTTCTTCTGCATTCTCTTTCTCTTCTCCCATGCTTTATTTCACTTTTGCTTGTGACTTAATGGCTAATGAGTAGAGGCAGCTAGCTTTTATAGCTTTCAAAAGGCGGTTCCCGTACAATGTTTCTTAAAAATATTGTCTATATTATCATTTGCAATGTAAATTTGAAAAGGAAAGGGCTGAAAGTGGAGCAAAAATGCCTCATTCATGGTTTATACATGAGATTCCCCTTGCAGCCCCACGATGCGAAATGGCCAACTTCACACACTTACCTGAAATTAGTAAAGAATATTCCCTTCTAATCATCTTTTATTATTATCCAAACAAAGGGGCACAGATTGAGACTTGGCAACCAAACTCAACTCAACTTAACTCCAGGGTTCTAACATCTCTATTATATCTTTCATTGCTTTGGATTAATTAGTTGGTTTAGGCCTTTTCCTGAAATGATCAGGCAACTTACAGAACTAAAATTGGAGTGAATTATAGAAATTTATTTGGCTAAATTAAAACCTATCCACAAAAGAGTGGAAAAAAAACCAGAAAAAGAAAAAGTTTTGATGGAACTGTGGGACTTAAGTGACTTGGACATGTTTTCTACCCAATCCTTGAAAGCAAATTTTGTCTGCCACTAAAATTCTATTGCCATGTAAACCAGGCCTCATTTGTGCATATAGTCACAATGCACTTGCAGCATTTTAATCATGGCCATTTCATAAACCTATTGATCTGATAAATGAAAAAAAAAGATTATTACTAATATAATAATCAAAACATTTCTGTTCAAGCTGATCAATAGGTTTATACTTCTGTCCAGTTCATCCCCCTTAGCCCTGCCAGTGTCAAATTCATGACATGTTAAGACGGCGAAACATGTTTAACTTGCACGCAAAGAAAACAACAAAAAGGGTTTCTTTTAAACCTTAGATGCTTTCCCATTGCAGTTGAAAACTGCTCCATCATCCATGTATACACATTCATACC
The DNA here is from genome assembly GCA_001974825.2 of Corchorus olitorius. NCBI lineage: Eukaryota > Viridiplantae > Streptophyta > Magnoliopsida > Malvales > Malvaceae > Corchorus > Corchorus olitorius. The sequence goes on along the minus strand of AWUE01015840.1, from coordinate 40,034 downwards.
CCTTTCACCAATTTCCTGTCCGCGATTTTCGATTGCAGAGTTTCAAAAGTTAGAGACTTGGGGTGGCTCTTTTTCTGTACAAGATAATGCAAAATAATAGATTGGAATATATTTCTCCAAGAGCATTGTTGCAGGCACATGATTGTAGAGTGTAGACTATAACATTTCAAAGGTTCCAAAAGGAAATGTTTGAAAATTCTTTCCAAAGGCTCTCTTTTGTCATCACATGATCATTATGTTTTTTAATACATCTAAAAGAAGATCAGATGCTATTCTGAATTCTGATATAACTATGAGAAATAATAGATTATAAAAAAACCCTGATTTCAAGTCCATAATAGCAATAGTTCTAAGGCCTAACAAAACACTCTGATAGGGCTGCATATATTTTTATAAATAAAAGATGAAAATTAGAAAAATTCTCTTTAAGATATATACGATAAGATGAAACCGACTAATGATGTGGTGAAAAGATTGAGTTATTTACATCAATCTTAATTCGGGAATCTTATGCTGAATATGATTTAATCTTCTTCATTTCATTTTAATAAGTTTTGAAGTTTGAACATTCCCTTTGGGGTGGCCATGGCATCTAATGATGACTGATTATTTTTTATTTTTGATTTGAAACTTGCAAGTTGTTACTATAATTTTTACTAGTTTCGATATATTATCAGAGATTCTGAGAATTTAGATAGCGTGGAATTTTGGGTATTCTTCATATTAATTACTAAAATCATAATTAATTAATACTTAAACCATTTCATTTTGAGAAGCTGTCTAACTTTCGGCAAGATTCAAAGTGGTTCTAATTAGTTCATAAAAAAATTAGCAAGGGTCAAGTCCATCAAGTACTAATACTCCCATATTTTGTAATGAAATGAAACTTTATATTTTAATCATTTCCAAAACTCAGAATCTGATTCCATCTAGAGTGGTAATTAGTTAAAGAAAACATAGCCATGGAAAAGATTTTAGAAGGAATCTGCTCTTTCTCGTTACACTATTATATATGTATAGTCTTATCTATCTACTAATAAAGTATTTTAAATTTCAGAATCCAATCATTCGAATCAGATAGGAAAGGATATTTTTCTGATATAAATTGTACGGATTCTTGGCCAGGATATCCCAGTTTGATGAATTTCAGAACAAATTGTTCCAAGTGGAATATTGCAGATAACCCTGATCACTCATGAATTAATATATTTACTATACTATTTAAGTGGGAAAAAAAATTAAGTTACAAAATCTCCTTCTTCCATGTGTTTTGACTTAGTTGCTAATGGAGAAATAATTCCCTGATTGGCCTGATTCCATGCTACCATTATACATAAGAAATGCAGGTTTTGTGGGAACCGGGAGAGTCATTAAGTTGCTACTATTAAGCATTAAAAGAACTGAATCCATGGTTGGTCTATTGACTGCTTGTTCTTGAACACATAACAAACCTATATGGATGTATCTCATTGTTTCACTATTTGAGCTGCTCCTAAGTCTTGAGTCAATTAGAAATTCAGCAGTTCCTTCTGTCCAGTGTTTCCATGCCTGCGAGTGTAGATTAATTGAGCATTTTAAACATCTATTGTAAAAAGGCTTAATGCCCTTTTTGCCCCCCTGAACTTGTACGATTTTGATGTTTTTCCCCCTAAACTTTAATTTTGGATATTTTACCCTCTGAACTTGCAATTTGGAGCCATTTTAGTCCCTCTCAAACGATGTTGCGGACGACGTGGCAATGCCACGTCAGAGCCACATGGCATTTTGGTCCGTTCGACGTGGCATTTTTGGTCCGATGTGGCATTGCCACATCAACAATACCATTTGAGAAGTACTAAAATGGTTCCAAATTGCAAGTTTAGGGAGCAAAACATCCAAAATTAAAGTTTAGGGGACAAAACGTCCAAATCATACAAGTTCAGGGGGCAAAATGGGCATTAAGCCACTTGTAAAAAATGGAGGCCAACTGGCCAAGGCTTATCAAGGAGTCAAGAAAGAAACATACATAGCTTAGAAGGTGCTCTAACTCCCCTGAATCATCCATCCAACTGTTTTTCTTGCCACTCACAATCTCCAGAAGAAGAACACCAAAACTAAAGACATCTGACTTAACAGAGAATTGGCCATGTAATGCATACTCTGGAGCCATATAGCCACTACATAACACCAACATTAAAGGCAAATTAAGTTTCTGGTGTGCAAAAGAGTCACTTTCCACTTTTGTAAGTGAAATGTATACCGGTATCCCAATTATGAACTTATAACCAATAATGTGATAGTTGTGTGCTTACTAAGTTCCCACAGTTCTTGAAGTATTCCCTAGAACCTGATGCATGGCAAAAAGTCTCGCCATGCCAAAATCAGAAATTTTGGGGTTCATTTCTTCATCAAGCAACACATTGCTTGCTTTAAGATCGCGATGGATTATCCTAAGGCGAGAATCTTCATGAAGGTAAAGAATCCCTCGAGCAATTCCACATATGATTTTGTAGTACATTTCCCAACTTAATTGGCCGCGCTTAATTGAATCTGCACAATCATTAAAGATAGATGACTAAGATGGGGATTCTGATAATCTTATAATTTGTACTAATGCATGTGGTATGAACTTGTACCGAATATATATTGATCCAGGCTTCCATTGCTAACAAACTCATAAACAAGGATCCTTTCTGTCCCTTCCAAGCAAAATCCCAGTAGGCTAACAAGATTCCTGTGTTGAAGCTTTGCTAGTAGCAAAATCTCATTCTGGAATTCAACTTCACCTTGAGAAGATTGCTCTGATAGTCTCTTCACAGCAATTTCTTGTCCATTTTCAAGCTTTCCCTGCAGGCATGACAGAGTACATACACATACAGATCAGGACAGCATTAAATGGAGAAAACATCTGATTTTTCATCTTCTTATGGCAGATAAGAAACTGACATCAGATAACTGACATAGCTTTTGAACAAGAACAAACTACATTATGGATTGGGAGCATATATGCAACTTCATTTAAAAAACCCCAGATTATACAAATACAAGTAATCATGATTTATGAGAGTCCTCTAATTTTTACCTTGTAAACTGAACCAAATCCACCTTGTCCTAGCCTATTGGCATCATGGAAGTTATCAGTTGCTGTTTTCACTGTGCTTAAACTAAACTGCAAGGATGCCAAGCTTTTACTTGCACTACCATCTGTTCCAAAAACAACAAACTTATTAAGATTATGAAGCTAATCAAGATCATAGGCAAATAAACTGAAAGTTCCATTTTCTCAAAAACCAAGCATCAAAAAAACTTGCCACCATAACAACAAAACTATCCAATTAAGTGCAGCAAAATGGAAAACAGATACAGAGCAACGATTGACTGATAACATCTAAACACAGGGTAATAGTGTGAAATCATGTCAATGAAAAGAAAAAAGAAAAGGCTAAAGACACTTCACTTACCATCTTGATTTGACATAGCCTTCCTCTTGTGAAAAATAACATAAAATACTATGACAGCTGCCAGGAAAATGACAATTGGCACAACAATGATTATAATGGTTCTAGATTTTGTCCTGCTACTTCCTGCAAAGCAAAAATGTTTTCAGGATAAGAAGGAATTGCTCTATTCACAGCAATGTATTCTACTTTTTATCATAAGATAAGAAGATGCCTCTAATTTCTTGTCAAGTAAACTATGAAAACTTACAAAAAGGTATTGAAAATTTTGTGCTGCAAAATTATAGACAGACCTTCATTAGTTGTAGTTGCAGGAGGGGAAAACTGAGCTGGTGTTTCTGGTTGTGGATCAAATGGGGATAGAGATGGAGCATCAATTGTACTCAAATCATAAAATAAATTAAACTCAAACCAAGCAAAGCAACTAGGCCTAAGAATTCTCCCTCCTTGCTTTGTGCCACAACATCCCGAAAGTTCACCTACCGCCCCTCGCAAGCAAATTCTGCAATCACTCTCCGAAATATCAGGGGTACACTGTACTAACCCATAAACTTTATCAGAGCTTGTGAAATTCATGTCTCCAGCAGCAAACTTTGAAGGCGAAGCCGACGAAGCATTCATCAGGAGAGTATTCATTAACTTATAAAGCGTCTCGTTGAATTGTTCCAAGTTTGATGAAATGTCATTTGGATTAGACACTGGGACAGAAGGAGTTGTTTCCATAATGGAGAAAATGTTGAGATTTGAGTACCTTAACATACAAGTAGATGATGAAAGTATAGGGCCCCAGAAAAGGGCTTCTTTCTGATTTGGACATTGCTTTTTTATCCCTTCAATGGAGGAATTGATGCAATTAAAACAACTATCTAAGGCAAGGTCTCCTCTACAAAGTGAAAGAGCATAAACTTCGTCAAGGTCTTGGCCAATGCTTGTATTATAAAACCCTCCATTTTCTGAAGCGTTGAAGGGCATAGTGGAAAGGATGAGATCGAGATTCATGCTGTAAGTGCTGTTAGCAACATATTTGCCTCTATTAGAGCAGCCATCTGATTGTGCCCTGCTGAAGGAAAGGCTAAAAAGAATGCTTGTAGAAATTAGAAGTATGAAACTTAAATAACTCTGACTCACTGAAGAATAACCATGGCTAAGTGCCATTAGAAATAAGCTAGAAACCCATTCTTCAATTTCGCCTTTGGTAGAGGATAAGACTCCTATAGTGAATTTGGTTCTTAAATCTCAAATGGGAAAGCTCCAACTGTTTTCTTGCAACTTGCCATTAAGTTGGAGTAAGAAATATGATTATTGGCTTATTAGCCTTTTTGTTCCCGAGCTATTGCGCTTAGGATGTTTTGTCCTATGAACTTCAAATCAGAAAATTTTGCCTTTTAAATTTTCAAATACAAGATAATTAGCCCCTAAACTTCCCAAATTCAAGACATTTTATACTTCATAATGGAAGGAACAAATTATCCTGAATTTGAAAAGTTCATGCCTCGGCCCTATAATTAGGGAGAAAAAAGGCTAATAAGATTATATGCTCCATACGCGTAAGAAATGCTAGGAATTATTGTCTTTTTCCACAAACCCGTCGAGTACAAAGACTCAAAGGTCAACGTGGAAATTGCAAAGTAATTCCCCTGTTTCCTACTTAGAACGAGCCATCCAATTCCCATGTAAGGCACATGAAAGACTTTGACAATGTCAAATTTCTTTTTGAGTCATTTAAATTTAACTAGTAATTTGCCACGTGTTCCATAAGTAGGGTTGAAGTTTTAATTGAAACGTATTTTAAATTACATATTGTGCAATATAATGTCAATGCTTATTTTGAAAAGATTAAATTTCTCTAAATTTTTAGAGATTATTGAGAATAAATTAATCAAATTTTTGTTTCATATTTTTTGAATTATTTTTTATTAAATCGAAACAAGATTTAAATACTCATAAAAACAAATCCTCAAATTCAATATGCTTGAGATTTGATTAGATAATATAGATATTTAAAGGAGTTTCGGCGCAAAAAATCATGCAAAACTGAGCTGGGGCCCAGAATGTGTTTTTAGCCAAAAACCATGATGGTAAAAATGACCCGAAAAATTTTTAATCAATTTTTGGCAAAAATACTGATAAAATATATATAATTCAACGCCAAAAAGATTGGAGGACTTTTCACGTTTTTAATATTGTTTCACATATTTTTTTCTGAATCAATTTCTAATTAAATCGAAACAAAATTCAGATGCATGTAAAAGCAAATCCTTAGATCCAATGTGGGTGAGATTTGATTAGATGAAAAAAGATATTTCAAGGAGTCTCGGCGCCAAAAATCATGCAAAACAGAGCCCTGGCCCAGGAACGCTTTTTTAGTCAAAAACCGTGATGGTTAGTACACAATTTCGGCTAAAAACTGACCCGAAACGTTTATTCTCAATTTTCTGCCACAATACTCAAAAAAAAAATATATAATTGAATGCAAAATATATTGACGGCCTTTTCACGCTTCTAATATCATTTTTCCATTTTTTTCCGAATTAATTTCTAATTAAATCGAAACAAGATTCAGATGCTCGTAAAAACAAATCCTTATATCCAATGTGGCTGACATTTGATTCGATGAATATGAATATTTCAAGGAGTCTTAATTTACGCCAAAAATCATACAAAATTGAGCCGAGGCTTCCGGAACGCGTTTTTAGCCAAAAACCGTGATGGATAGTACACGATTTCGGCTAAAATTTTGCAAAAACTCCGAAAAGTATTTCCTCAAGTTTTGCCACAATACTCAGAAAAAATATATCATTTAACGCCAAAAAAATTGAAGGGTTTTTCACGCTTCTAATATCGTTTTTCCTTTTCTTTTCCGAATTTATTTCTAATTAAATAGAAACAAAGATTGAGATGCTCGTAAAAACAAATTATTAAATCCATTGTGGATGGGATTTTGTTAAATAAATATAGTTATTTCAAGGAGTCTTTCTGCCAAAAATAATTTAAAACTGAGCTGGGACCGAAACGCGTTTTTAGCCAAAAGTCGTGATGCTAAGTACACGATTTCAGCTAAAAACTAACCCGAAGAGTTTTTTTCAATTGTTTGCAAAATATTCAGAAAAAATATATAATTCAACGCCAAAAAGATTGACGGGTTTTTCGCGCTTCGAATTTCGTTTTTCCATTTTTTTGCGAATTAATTTTTAATTAAATCGAAACAAGATTCGGATGCTCGTAAACACAAATCCTTATATACAATGTGGCTGAGATTTGGTTCGATGAATATAGATATTTCAAGGAGTCTTTACGCTAAAAATCATGCAAAATTTAGCCGGGAGTCCGTAACGCGTTTTTTTGCCAAAAACCGTGATAGTTAGTACACGATTTCGTTGGCAAAAAAAAAGCACACGATTTCGGCTAAAATTTTGCAAAAACTTACCCGAAAATCTTTTCCTCAATTTTTTTGCCATTATAGTCAGAAAAAATATATAATTTAACGCCAAAAATATTGAAGGGTTTTTCACGTTTCCAATATCGTTTTTCTTTTTTTCTTTTTCCCGAACTTATTTCTAATTAAATCGAAACAAAATTGAGATGCTCGTAAAAAAAATTCTTAAATCCATTGTGGCTGAGATTTTGTTAGATGAATATAGATATTTCAAGGAGTCTTTCTGCCAAAAATCATTTAAAACTAAGCCGGGATCCGAAACAAGTTTTTAGCCAAATATCGTGATGGTTAGTACACGATTTCGATTAAAAACTGACACGAAAATTTTTTTCTCAATTTTTTTACGAAATATTTAGAAAAATATATAATTCAATGCCAAAAAGACTGACGGGCTTTTCACCCTTCTAATATCGTCTTTCCATTTGTTTCAGAATTAATTTCTAATTAAATCAAAACAAGATCGAGATGCTAATAAAAACAAATCCTTATATCCAATGTGGTTGACATTTGGTTCGATGAATATAGATATTTCAAGGAGTCTTTGTGCCAAATATCCTGCAAAATTGAGCCGGCACTCCGGAACGCGTTTTTAGCCAAAAACCGTGATGGTTAGTACACGATTTTGGCTAAAATTTTGCAAAAATTGACCCGAAAAGTTTTTCATCAATTTTTTGCCAGAATACTCAGAAAAAATATATAATTAAATGCCAAAAAAATTGAAGGGTATTTTCACGCTTCTAATATCGTTTTCCTTTTTTTTTTCCTGAATTTATTTTAATTAAATCGAAACAATATTTAGATGCTCGTTAAAACAAATTCTTAAAACCAATGTGGTTGAGATTTAATTAGATGAATATAGATATTTCAAGGAGTCTTTCTGCCAAAAATCATTTAAAACTGAGCCGGTATCTGAAACGCGTTTTTAGTCAAAAATCGTGATGCTTAGTACACGATTTCGGCTAAAAACTAACCCGAAAAGTTTTTACTCAATTTTTTCGCAAAATATTCAGAAATAATATATAATTCAACGCCAAAAATATTGACAGGCTTTTCACGCTTCTAATATCGTTTTCCCATTTTTCCAAATTAATTTCTGATTATATCGAAATAAGATTCGGATGCTCGTAAAAAAAAAATACCTTACATATAATGTGGCTCAGATTTGGTTTGATGAATATAGATATTTCAAGGAGTTTTTACGCCAAAAAGCAGGCAAAATTGAGGCGGGACTCTGGAACGCGTTTTTTTGCCAAAAACCGTGATAGTTAGTACACGATTTCGACTAAAATTTTGCAAAAACTGACATGAAAAGTTTTTCCTCAATTTTTTGCCATATTACTCAGAATAAATATATAATATAATGCCAAAAATATTGAAGGGTTTTTCATGTTTGTAATATCATTTTTCCTTTTTTTTTCCTGAATTTATTTCTAATTAAATCGAAACAAAGATTGAGATGCTCGTAAAAACAAATTCTTAAATTTATTGTGGCTAAGATTTTGTTTGATGAATATAGATATTTCAAGGAGTCATTTTGCCAAAAATCATTTAATACTGAGCCAGAATCCGAAACGCGATTTTAGCCAAGAATCGTGATGGTTAGTACACGATTTCGGCTAAAAACTAATATGAAAATTTTTCTCAATTTTTTACGAAATATATAGAAAATATATATAATTCAATATCAAAAATATTGACGGGCTTTTCACCCTTCTAATATCGTTTTTCCATTTGTTTCAGAATTAATTTATAATAAAATCAAAACAAGATCGAGAAGCTAATAAAAACAAATCCTTATATCCAATGTGGTTGACATTTGGTTCGATGAATATAGATATTTCAAGGAGTCTTTGTGCCAAATATCCTGCAAAATTGAGCCGGTACTCCGGAACGCGTTTTTAGCCAAAAACCGTGATGGTTAGTACACGATTTTGGCTAAAATTTTACAAAAATTGACCCGAAAAATGTTTCCTCAATTTTTTGCCAGAATACTCAGAAAAATATATAATTCAACGCTAAAAAAATTGAAGGGTTTTTCACGCTTCTAATATCGTTTTTCTTTTTTTTCCCTGAATTTATTTTAATTAAATCGAAACAATATTTAGATGCTCGTTAAAACAAATTCTTAAAACCAATGTGGTTGAGATTTAATTAGATGAATATAGATATTTCAAGGAGTCTTTCTGCCAAAAATCATTTAAAATTGAGCCGGGATCTTAAACGCGTTTATAGCCAAAAATCGTGATGCTTTGTACACGATTTCGGCTAAAAACTAACCCGAAAAGTTTTTCTCAATTTTTTGCAAAATATTCAGAAAAAATATATAATTCAACACCAAAAGATTGACGGGCTTTACGCGCTTCTAATATCGTTTTCCCATTTTTCCAAATTAATTTCTAATTAAATCAAAATAAGATTCGGATGCTCGTAAAAAAAATAAAATCCTTACATATAATGTGGCTCAGATTTGGTTTGATGAATATAGATATTTCAAGGAGTTTTTACGCCAAAAAGCAGGCAAAATTGAGGCGGGACTCCGGAACGCGTTTTTTTGCCAAAAACCGTGATAGTTAGTACACGATTTCGGCTAAAATTTTGCAAAAACTGACAAGAAAAGTTTTTCCTCAATTTTTTGCCATAATACTCAGAATAAATTTATAATTTAATGCCAAAAGTATTGAAGGGTTTTTCACGTTTGTAATATCGTTTTTCTTTTTTTTTTTTCCTGAATTTATTTCTAATTAAATCGAAACAAAGATTGAGATACTCGTAAAAACAAATTCTTAAATTTATTGTGGCTAAGATTTTGTTAGATGAATATAGATATTTCAAGGAGTCTTTTTGCCAAAAATCATTTAAAACTGAGCCAGAATCCGAAACGCGATTTTAGCCAAGAATCGTGATGGTTAGTACACGATTTCGGCTAAAAACTGACATGAAAAATTTTTTTCTCAATTTTTTACGAAATATTTAGAAAAAATATATAATTCAATGCCAAAAATATTGACGGGTTTTTCACCCTTCTAATATCGTTTTTCCATTTGTTTCAGAATTAATTTCTAATGAAATCAAAACAAGATCGAGATGTTAATAAGAACAAATCCTTATATCCAATGTGGTTGACATTTGGTTCGATGAATATAGATATTTCAAGGAGTTTTTGTGCCAAAAATCCTACAAAATTGAGCCGGCACTACGGAACGCGTTTTTAGCCAAAAACCGTGATGGTTAGTACACAATTTCGGTTAAAATTTTGCAAAAATTGACCCGAAAAGTTTTTCCTTAATTCTTTGCCAGAATACTCAGAAAAAATATATAATTCAACGCCAAAAAAATTGAAGGGGTTTTCACGCTTCTAATATCGTTTTTCCTTTTTTTCCCGAATTTATTTCTAATTAAATCGAAACAATATTCAGATGCTCGTAAAAACAAACTCATAAATCCAATATGGCTGAGATATAATTAGATGAATATAGATATTCCAAGGAGTCTTTCTACCAAAAATCATTTAAAACTGAGCCGGGATCCGAAACGCGTTTTTAGCCAAAAATCGTGATGGTTAGTACACCATTTCGGCTAAAAAATGAACGAAATTTTTTTTTCAATTTTTTACGAAATATTTAGAAAAATATATAATTGTACGCCAAAAAGATTGACGTGCTTTTTACCCTTCTAATATCGTTTTTCCATTTGTTTCAGAATTAATTTCTAATTAAATCAAAGCAAGATCGAGATGCTAATAAAAAAATCCTTATATCCAATGTGGTTGACAATTGACATTTGGTTCGATGAATATAGATATTTCAAGGAGTCTTTGTGCCAAAAATCCTGCAAATTTGAGCCGGCACTCTGGAACGCATTTTTAGCCAAAAACCGTGATGGTCATACACGATTTCGGCTAAAATTTTGCAAAAATTGTCCCGAAAAGTTTTCCTCAATTTTTTGCTAGAATACTCAGAAAAAATATATAATTCAACGTCAAAATAATTGAAGGATTTTTCACGCTTCTAATATCGTTTTTCCTTTTTTTCTCTGAATTTATTTCTAATTAAATCGAAACAATATTCAGATGCTCGTAAAAACAAATTCTTGAATTCAATGTGGCTGAGATTTAATTAGATGAATATAGATATTTCAAGGAGTCTTTCTGCCAAAAATCATTTAAAATTGAGCCGGGATCCGAAACGCGTTTTTAGCTAAAAATCGTGATGCTTAGTACACGATTTCGGCTAAAAACTAACCCAAAATATTTTTCTCAATTTTTTGCAAAATATTCAGAAAAAATATATAATTCAATGCCAAAAGATTGACGGGCATTTCGTGCTTCTAATATTGTTTTTCCAATTTTTTTTCCGAATTAATTTCTAATTAAATTGAAACGAGATTTAGATGGTCGTAAAAACAAATCCTTATATATAATGTGGCTGACATTTGGTTCGATGAATATAGATATTTCAAGGAGTCTTTACGCCAAAAATCATGCAAAATTGAGCCGGGAGTCCGGAACGCGTTTTTTTGCCAAAAACCATGATAGTTAGTACACGATTTCGTTGGCAAAAAAAAAAAGTACACGATTTTGGCTAAAATTTTGCAAAAACTAACTCTAAAAGTTTTTCCTCAATTTTATGCCATAATTCTCAGAAAAAATATATAATTTAACGTAAAAAAATTGAAGGGTTTTTCACGTTTGTAATATCGTTTTTTTTTTCGAATTTATTTCTAATTAAATCGAAACAAAGATTGAGATGCTCATAAAAACAAATTCTTAAATCCATTGTGGGTAAGATTTTGTTAGATGAATATAGATATTTCAAGGAGTCTTTCTTCCAAAAATCAATTAAAACTGAGCTGGGATCCGAAACGCGTTTTTAGCCAAAAATCGTGATGATTAGTACACGATTTCGGCTAAAAAATGACACGAATTTTTTTTCAAATTTTTACGAAATATTTAGAAAAATATATAATTGTACGTCAAAAAGATTGACGTGCTTTTTACCCTTCTAATAGCGTTTTTCCAATTGTTTCAGAATTAATTTCTAATTAAATCAAAACAAGATCGAGATGCTAATAAAAAAAAATCCTTATATCCAATGTGGTTGACAATTGACATTTGGTTCGATGAATATAGATATTTCAAGGAGTCTTTGTGCCAAAAATCCTGCAAATTTGAGCCGGCACTCCGGAACGCATTTTTAGCCAAAAACTGTGACATGATTTCGGATAAAATTTTGCAAAAATTGACCCGAAAAGTTTTTCCTCAATTTTTTGCCAGAATACTCAGAAAAAATATATAATTCAACGTCAAAAAAATTGAAGAGTTTTTCACGTTTGTAATATCGTTTTTCTTTTTTCTTTTTTTTTCGAATTTATTTCTAATTAAATCGAAACAAAGATTGAGATGCTCGTAAAAACAAATTCTTAAATCCATTGTGGCTAAGATTTTGTTAGATGAATTTAGATATTTTAAGGAGTATTTCTTCCAAAAATCAATTAAAACTGAGCTGGGATCCGAAACGCGTTTTTAGCCAAAAATCATGATGGTTAGTACACGATTTCGGCAAAAACTGTCATGAAATTTTTTTCTCAATTGTTTACGAAATATTTAGAAAAAATATTTAATTCAATTTCAAAGAGATTGACGTGCTTTTCACCCTTCTAATATCGTTTTTCCATTTGTTTCAGAATTAATTTCTAATTAAATCAAAACAAGATCGAGATTCTAATAAAAAAATCCTTATATCCAATGTGGTTGACATTTGGTTCGATGAATATAGATATTTCAAGGAGTCTTTGTGTCAAAAATCAACGCGTTTTTAGCCAAAAACCGTGATGGTTAGTACACGATTTCGGCTAAAATTTTGCAAAAATTGACCCGAAAAGTTTTCCTCAATTTTTTGCCAGAATACTCAGAAAAATATATAATTCAACGCCAAAAAAATTGAAGGATTTTTTCACACTTCTAATATCGTTTTTCCAATTTTTTTCCCGAATTTATTTCTAATTAAATTGAAACAATATTCAGATGCTCGTAAAAACAAATTCTTAAATCCAATGTGGCTGAGATTTAATTTGATGAATATAGATATTTCAAGGAGTTTTTCTGCCAAAAATCATGCAAAATTGAGCCGGGAGTCCGGAACGAGTTTTTTGCCAAAAACCGTGATAGTTAGTGCACGATTTCGTTGACAAAAAAAAGTACACGATTTCGGCTAAAATTTTGCAAAAACTGACACGAACAGTTTTTCCTAAATTTTTTTGCCATAATACTCATAAAAAATATATAATTTAACATCAAAAATATTGAAGGGTTTTTCACGTTTGTAATATTGTTTTTTTTTTTTTTTCAGAATTTATTTCTAATTAAATCGAAACAAAGATTGAGATGCTCGTAAAAACAAATTCTTAAATCCACTGTGGCAAAGATTTTGTTAGATGAATATAGATATTTCAAGGAGTCTTTCTTCCAAAAATCAATTAAAACTGAGTCGGGATCCGAAACACGTTTTTAGTCAAAAATCGTGATGGTTAGTACACGATTTCGGCTAATAACTGACATGAAATTTTTTTTCTCAATTGTTTATGAAATATTTAGGAAAAATATTTAATTCAATGCCAAAAAGATTGACGTGCTTTTCACCCTTCTAATATCGTTTTTCCAATTGTTTCAGAATTAATTTCTAATTAAATCAAAACAAGATCGAGATGCAAATAAAAAAAAAATCCTTATATCCAATGTGGTTGACATTTAGGGGGTGTTTGGTTAGGAGTGATCTTTGATCACCTGTGGTGATCTTGGCAGGTGATCTCAGATCACCCCGTTTGGTTACACTTTTTGGTTTGGTGTGGTAATTCAGATTACCCTCAGATCACCCCTAAGGGGTGATCTGGATTACCACCATAAACCCATGTAATCTTTGATCACCGGTGATCTTGCATCATTGGTGATCTTGCATCACTAGTGATCCGGGGGTGGTTCTAACCAAACGCCCCCTTAGTTCGATGAATATAGATATGTTAAGGAGTTTTTGTGCCAAAAATCAACGCATTTTTAGCCAAAAACCGTGATGGTTAGTACACGATTTCGACTAAAATTTTACAAAAATTGACCCGAAAAGTTTTCCTCAATTTTTTGCCAGAATACTCAGAAAAATATATAATTCAACACCAAAAAAATTGAAGGGTTTTTTCACACTTCTAATATAGTTTTCCCTTTTTTTTCCCTGAATTTATTTCTAATTAAATCGAAACAATATTCAGATGCTCGTAAAAACAAATTCTTAAATCCAATGTGGCTGAGATTTAATTAGATGAATATAGATATTTCAAGGAGTTTTTCTGCCAAAAATCATTTAAAACTGAGCCGGGATCCGAAATGCGTTTTTAGCCAAAAATCGTGATGCTTAGAACACGATTTCGGCTATAAACTAACCCGAAATTTTTTTCTCAATTTTGTGCAAAATATTCAGAAAACATATATAATTCAACGCCAAAAAGATTGACGGGCTTTTCGCGCTTCTAATATCGTTTTTTTTCATTTTTTTCCGGATTAATTTCTAATTAAATCGAAATAAGATTCGGATGCTCGTAAAAACAAATCTTTTATATACAATATGGCTGAGATTTGGTTTGATGAATATAGATATTTCAAGGAGTATTTACGCCAAAAATCATGCAAAATTGAGCCGGGAGTCCGGAACGCGTTTTTTTTGCCAAAAACCGTGATAGTTAGTACACGATTTCGTTTGCAAAAAAAAAAGCACACGATTTCGGCTAAAATTTTGCAAAAACTGACACCAAAAGTTTTTCCTCAATTTTTTGCCATAATTCTCAGAAAAAATATATAATTTAACGCCAAAAATATTGAAGGGTTTTTCACGTTTCTAATATCGTTTTTCTTTTTTTTTTCCTAATTTATTTCTAATTAAATCGAAACAAAGATTGAGATGCTCGTAAAAATAAATTCTTAAATCCATTGTGGCTAAGATTTTGTTAGATCAAGGAGTCTTTCTGCCAAAAGTAGATATACAATGTGGCTGAGATTTGGTTAGATCAAGGAGTATTTACGCCAAAAATCATGCAAAAAGATTTTACGCCAAAATCAAGGAGTAAATACTTCTTAATCTAAGATTTTGTTAGATCAAGGAGTATTTACGCCAAAAATCATGCAAAATTGAGCCGGGAGTCCGGAACGCGTTTTTTGCCAAAAACCTTGATAGTTAGTAGACGATTTCGTTTGCAAAAAAAAAAAAAAACACATGATTTCAGCTAAAATTTTGCAAAAACTGACACCAAAAGTTTTTCCTCAATTTTTTGCCATAATTCTCAGAAGAAATATTTAATTTAACACCAAAAATATTGAAGCATTTTTCACGTTTCTAATATCGTTTTTCTTTTTTTTCCCTAATTTATTTCTAATTAAATCGAAACAAAGATTGAGATGCTCGTAAAAATAAATTCTTAAATCCATTGTGGCTAAGATTTTGTTAGATCAAGGAGTCTTTCTGCCAAAAATCATTTAAAACTGAGCCAGGATCCGAAACGCGTTGTTAGCTGAAATCGTGTACTAACCATCACGAAATTTTTTTTCTCAATTTTTTATGAAATATTTAAAAAAGATATATAATTCAATGCCAAAAAGATTGACGGGGTTTTCACCCTTCTAATATCGTTTTTCCATTTGTTTCATCAATTAATTTCTAATTAAATCAAAACAAGATCGAGATGCTAATAAAAACAAATCCTTATATCCAATGTGGTTGACATTTGGTTCGATGAATATAGATATTTCAATGAGTCTTTGTGCCAAAAATCCTGCAAAATTGAGCCGGCACTCCGGAATGCGTTTTTAGCCAAAAACCGTGATGGTTAGTACACGATTTTGGCTAAATTTTTGCTAAAATTGACCCGAAAAGTTTTTCCTCAATTTTTTGCCAGAATACTCAGAAAAAATATAATTTAACGCCAAAAAAATTGATGGGTTTTCACGCTTCTAATATCGTTTTTCCTTTTTTTTCTCCGAATTTATTTCTAATTAAATCGAAACAGTATTCAGATGCTAGTAAAAACAAATTATTAAATCCAACGTGGCTGAGATTTAATTAGATGAATATAGATATTTCTAAGAGTCTTTCTGCTTAAAATCACGCAAAACTGGGCTGGGACTCCGAAACGTGTTTTTAGCAAAAAAAAAAAACTGTGATGGTTAGTGCATGATTTCTGTTAAAATTTCGTAAAATTGACACGAAAATCCTCAATTTTTTACCACAAAACTCAGAAAAAATATATAACTCAACGACAAAAAATTTGAAAATTTTTTCACGCTTCTAATATCATTTTTCCATTTTTCCGAATTTATTTATAATTAAATCAAAACAAAATTTAGACGCTCATAAAAACAAATCCATGAATTCAATGTAGCTGAGATTTGGTTAGATGAATATAGATATTTCATGGATTCTTTCTGCAAAACATCATGCAAAACTGAACCGGGGTCGCGAAACGCGTTTTTAGCCAAAAACCATAACGTGTACACGATTTCAGTTAAAAACTAACCCGAAAAATTTTTTCTCAATTTTTTGCCACAATATAATTCAACGTCAAAAAGATTGACGGGCTTTTTCGGGCTTCTAATATCGGTTTTACATTTTTTTCCAAATTAATTTCTAATTAAATCGAAACAAAATTCAGAAGCTCATAAAAACAAATCTTTAAATCCAATGTGGCTGAGATTTGGTTCGATGAATATAGATATTTCAAGGAGTCTTTGCGCCAAAAATCATGTAAAATTGAGCCGAGACTCTGAACGCGTTTTTAGCCAAAAACCGTGATGGGTTAGTACACGATTTCGGCTAAAATTTTGTAAAAGAACTAACCCGAAAAGTTTTTCCTCAATTTTTTGTCTCAATACTCAGAAAATATATATATAATTCCACGCCAAAAAATTTGAAGGGGTTTTCACACCTTTAATATCGTTTTTTTTTTCCTGAACTTATTTTTAATAAAATCAAAACAAGATTTAGATGCTCGTAAAAACAAATCTTTAAATTCAATGTGGATGAGATTTGGTTACATTAGTATAGATTTTTCAAGGATTCTGTATGCCGAAAACCATGCAAAACTGAGTGGAGGCCTCGGTACGCGTTATTAGCCAAAAATAGTGATGGTTAGTACATGATTTCGGCTAAAAACTGACACGAAATTTTTTTTCTCAATTTTTTGGCACAATACTCAGAATAAAAAAATATAATTCAACGCCAAAAAGATTGAAGGGTTTTCACACTTCTAATATCGTTTTTTCATTTATTTTCTGAATTAATTTCTAATTAAATCGAAACAATACGATTTCGGGTAAAGTTTTGCCAAAATTGACCTGAAAGATATTTCCTCAATTTTTGGCTAAAATACTCATAAAAAATATATAATTCGGCATCAAAAATATTGAAGGGCTTGTAACGCTTCTAATATTGTTTTTCCTATTTTTTCTGAATAAATTTCTAATTAAATCGAAACAAGATTTAGATGCTAGTAAAAACAAATCCTTAAATCCAATGTGGCTGAGATTTGGTTAGATGAATATATATATATATATATATATATATATATATATATTTCAAGTAGCCTCGGAGTAAAAAATCATACAAAATTGAGGCGGGTCCCCGGAACGCGTTTTAGCGAAAAACCGTGATGGTTATTTATAATACACGATTTCGGTTAAAATTTTGCAAAAATTGACACAAAATATTTTTCCTCAATTTTTTGCTAAAATAATCATAAAAATATATAATTCAAAGCCAAAAAGATTGGGGGGCTTTTCATACTTTCAATATCGTATTTCTTATTTTTCTAAATTAATTTCTAATTAAGTCGAAACAAGATTCAGATGCTCGTAAAAAATATTCTTAAATCAAATGTTGCTGAGATTTGGTTAGATGATGTAAAGTATTAAACCAATTTTTTTTTATTTTTTTGGAAAGAATATTGAAGCACTGTTTGGGAAAATCACCCAATTATAATCTTGGGAAACTTGCCAAACGAAAGTAAGCCAACAATTTTTTTCCTTGGCATAGGAAACTTTAATCTTGACAACCTCGGCATAAGACCAATTTTTTTAAACATGTAAAGTATTAAACTAATTTATTTCCTTAATGCCCATAATTTATTTAAATTAAATAAATATAAATTATAATAAAAAGTATTTCAAATAATTATGGGGAGTAAATTATTATAATTATATTTGATATTTACAATATCTTTACATAATTAAAATAAAAAATTTCATAACTATAAATTATAATATTATATATTATAATAGAAAAATTATTATTAGAATTAAATTATTAATTACTATTATAGTAGATTATTAATATATATCCATGATTTCAAAATTTTAAATATTAGATTTATAATATCTTTCCATAATCAATAAAAAAGTTGAATCATCTAAAAAAATAAAAAAAAGTTAAATGACTAAAAAGAATATTTATTAAAAAATTATTATACCATAAGGGTATTTATGAAATTTCCCAATTAAAATTTTGGAGTTCGTGACTTTATATAGTATAATATAATAATAAGATAGTAAGATAAAAAGTAATAAGATAGTAAGATAGTAAGATTGTACAAAAAGTTTTTAATACTAAAATTTTGTAAGTACAATTCTTTGGATAAGGCATGAAGTAGTAGTACTAAAAAAATTTTGTTATTGAAAGGAAATTGCGGATTACACACAAATACGTAAAAATGATACATATACTTGACGACAAATAAGAAAACTACAAGAGACACACAACTATACGGGTGAGGAAGCCACTGATGAATTTATTAGCAGCAGCAACAATAATTGGACAGGTCAATACAACCGGCTATATCCACCTGATTGAACATAAAAGAATTGAACCATCGTTAAACCAAAGATTTAAACCAAAAAAACAGTCATAGATTAATTATTACTATTCATTAAATTATATCCCTTATATTGATTAATCATTCAATAAATACTACTCCTTCTCTCCCTTCTCATCTATCGGTTTTCTTTATTCTTTTTATCTGTCATTTTTGAACATAAATTATCATGTTATCTATATTACCCTAATTTAAAACTCTACTTTCTATAGTTTTAAATGAAAAGAAATGTTATGCGTAATTTAGGAAAATAAAGCTAAAGTTTTATTAAATTCTTCAATTTAACAAAAATTAACTCATTTTCTTGATCTGTGTGATTCATTTATTGCCGACAGATATAAAAGGACGGAGGGGAAGTAGTAATTAATTACCTCGACTTCAACAGATGCTGATGCTGATGTTGATGGCTTATCCTCCTGCCTCCATATCGATAAAAGCAATGCATAGTTATCGACGAAGGTGGTATGATCATCATGGTGGTTGAAGTTGTTGTTGCGGTAGCAAGAGCAACAAAGGTCACAGGTGCCTTGGGCGGACATGCGGGCGTTGAAGCATTTAACACAAGTAAAGTAATTTCCCTTGAGAAAAGCTTCGCAGCCATTTCCATCGCAAAACACAATCCGTCCGCTTTTGTTCAAGTAAAACAATGTTAGGACGTCGTCGAAATCCAAGGTGCCATTTTCATCCTTGTCGAGCTCATTGAATAATCTCTCGGACCAGGTTGACTTAAACCCTCTCTTTTCACCCCAAGCCATGAACTCTTCCACGTTGATCTTCCCATCTCCATCACTGTCCAACCATTTGAATAATTTTTTTGCTTCATCCTTCTGTGATTGTGACAAGTGTTCGTAGTATGTTATAGCAGTCTCTCGCACTTCCTCCATGTTTTCCTCTTTCTTTCTTTTTTGAAACCAAAGGCTAAAACTCTTCAAGATCAGTTGGCAGAAACTTAAGGATAAGATTCCTTTAAAGAATTCAAGAGTGTTATGATCATTAATTAGTCAATAGTTATTAGTTATTACTCTTCAAAAAAAAAAAATAATAAGAGCTTGAGAAAGTCTACGCTCAATAACAATGACTTCAAGAAATACAAAAGGCCATTAATTAGCAGACTGACTTGGCAATGACAAAACTGATAGTGAAGTCTCTTATCTCTTCAGTTTTAAAATTAGCAAGCCCTGAATGCCTACTGCTATGCTGTTTGGAAGGAGCGCAATACTCGAAAGAGCCATCCAATTCCTCGCACTTTCCAAATGATTCGAAAAAATTTGTTGCTTCATCCTTGTGTGATTGTGGCAAGTGTGCGTAGTACGTCATAGCAGTCTCTCGCACTTCCTCCATGTTTCGAATTTCGATCCAAATTGATTTACAACGTTCTTCTCCTATCTCTTCTTTTTTTGGACAAAAGGCTCTGTCTAATGAAGTAGTCTAGGATTAATGGGTTATTGCTCAAAAAAGGTTATTGATCTTACACAAAATAGCCAAATAAGCCCATGAACTCTAATTGCAGCCAAATAAGCCCTTGAAATCTTAAAAAGGTCAAATAAGCCCCTTTTTAATGGCTAAATATATTGATTGAAATAAAAACTAAACGTTTCAAGATTTTCTCAAATAACAATTTCAACAAATTAGAATACTTAATATATTTTTTTACAAATTGGATACAATATAAGTTAATATCAGTGTGTGAGATATATATAAACTGAAAAGCACAAGATAATTTTATATCTATTACGTTTAATGAATTTATTTTGATTAATTAATTATAGGGTTTGATTTTTAATTAATACGATAATATCATTTTTTTTTATCAAATTTAACATGTACGCATGAGAAGCATTGGTTTTCATTTAAGGATTCCCTAATTTGTAAAAATTTGCTAAGTATGTATTTTAATTTGTTGGAATTGTGTATTTTAATCCTTATTTGAGAAAATCTTGAAACGTTTAGTCCTTATTTCAGGCTTTCAGCATTTAGCCGTCCGAAAATGACTTATTTGACATTTTTTAAGAGTTCAGGGGATTATTTGACCGTTTGTGTAAGTTCAGGGATCTTTTTGAAGAACAAGCCAGGATTAATAGGTCCATTAAAATAATTACTACTCCCTCCATTCCTATTTACATGTCCACTTCTAGAAGTTTTTCTTGTCCCTTTTTACATGTCAACTCTTAATCATTTAAGTTATATTTTACTAATATTATAACCCTAATTAATACACCACTATCTCCATTCATATTTAATACACACCCAATATAAAGAAGGAAGAGATAAGGGTAGAATTGGGAAAACATAATAAATAGTGAAATAACTATTTTTTTTACTTAGCGTGATTTGGTTATGTTGAGGGTAAAATAATCAACAAGGACGGCCGATGAAGACCGTCGCTCTGAGCCTCTGAGACTTGGAAGGTTGACGACCTACGGGTAAAAGAACACCTAGGAGTGCGAGGATGGAATCCCGCGTTAGCACTCCGACGGTCAAGTCAGTGAAGGATCCTCAAGTAACTATTTTTCTTACTTAGCGTGATTTGGTTATGTTGAGGGTAAAACAATCAACAAGGATGGCCGACGAAGACCGTCGCTTTGAGCCTCTGAGACATGGAAGGTTGACGACCTGCGAGTAGAAGAAAACCTAGGAGTGCGGGGATGGAATCCCGCGTTAACACTCTAACGGTCAAGTCAGTAAAGAATCCTTAAGTAAGTGAGAGGATTTAGAGAGTATTAGGTCTAGAGTTTCAGAATATCGAGCAATAAATGAGGGGTTACCCTTTATATAGGCATTGGGAATGCCACATCATCACTGTACGAAATTGTACGGATTTGTACGGATGAATGGATATTTCCCGAGTCGGATCCTTGGTTAATGGTTAGTGGTCAATCCGTCGGGAGCTTGAGGAGTGTTAGATCGTCAGGGCAGAAGGCTGACGAACAGGCAAGTGTTAGAGGTATGTAGATGGTCATGGTGTTAGAATGACGACCAGACAATTGGAAGTATGCTTAACAATTGCCTCCTAGGCGTGAGGAGGGTCATACAGTGGCCGCACGAACGGCTTAAACCGTTCCAAGTCAAGGGAGGGCCGGTTGGGTGATATAATCCGATATGGAGGACGACCGTCCGCTTCATGAAGGAGGGTTTCAGTGTCGTTCTCCCATGTCAATTGGTTGGCCAGGTTGCAGATAAAGAAACCGGCATCTTGATCAGAAAACTATCATAGCTTTTGCACAAGAACAAACTACATTATGGATTGGGAGCATATATGCAATTTCATTTTCATAACCCAGATTATAGAAATACATGTAATCATGAAGAGCCCTCTTTTTACCTTGTAAACTGAAACAAATCCACCTTGTCCTAGCCTATTGGCATCATGGAAATTATCAGTTGCTGTTTTCACTGTGCTTAAATTAAACTTCAAGAATGCCAAGCTTTTACTTACGCTGCCATCTGCACCAAAAACAAGAAACTTATTAAGATTATGAAACTAATCAAGATCATAGGCAAATAAACTGAAAGTTCCACTTTTCTCATAAAGCAAGCATTCAAAAAACTTGCCACCCTAACAACAAAACTACCCTATTAGAGCAGCAAAATGGAAAACATCTATACAGAGCAACGATTAACTGATAACATCTAAAAACAGGGTAATAATTATGATTAAAGCCCAAATCCATGTGAAATCATGTCAATGAAAAGAAAAAAGAGAAAAGAAAAAGCTAAAGACACTTCACTTACCATCTTAGATTTGACATAGCCTTCCTCTTATTAAAAATAACATAAAATACTATGACAACTGCCAGGAAAATGACAATAGGCACAACAATGATTATAATGGTTCCAGGATAAGAGGGAATTGCTCTATTCACAGCAATGTATTCTAGTTTTTATCATTAATTAGATAAAAAGATGCCTCTAATTTCTTGTCAAGTAATTATATAAAACTATTGTGCTGCAAAATTATAGACAGACCTTTTTTAGTTGTAGTTGCAGGATGGGCAAATGGGGATAGAGATGGAGCATCAATTGTACTCAAATCATAGAATAAATTCAACTCAAACCAAGCAAAGCAACTAGGCCTAAGAATTCTCCCTCCTTGCTTTGTGCCACATTAACATCCCGAAAGTTCACCTACCGCCCCTCGCAAGCAAATTCTGCAATCACTAAGTTAAATATTACACATTTAATATTCACCTACTAAGTTGAATATTACACATTTAATCTCTCAGCTCCATTTCGATGTTTACCAGGAAACAATCTCCTCCCCTTCATCAGGAGTTGCTCCTTCGTGAATGCTTGAATGTAGCAGCAGGGTTTCATAAGCTGAGCTTCCAATTTGTTTACCGAGAAACAAATCAAGTGGCAGATCTTTTAGCAAGGAAGGCAGTAGAAACTAAAGCTTCAAATGAACTTCACCAAACAGAGCCTTTCTTAGATCATCTTTTCTTCTTTGACATGTGTAATGGGGTGAGTCCCCGATTGATAAATAATGCTACTATATGTAATGTCCAGTTAATATAAATAAATAATATATCCTACTGTTTGTGCAAAAAAAAATCTGCAATCACTCTCTGTAAAACTGGAAATTTAGCCCCAACTGCTTTGTTGCAACTCGCAAGTTGGAGAAAGTGATGATTAATTATTTGCTCCATACACGTAAGAAATGCTAGGAATTATGGTCTTTTTTTCCAAGTTCCCTATTCTATTTCTATATGTTGAACTACCACAAACCCGTCAAGTATAAAGACTCAAGTAACGTGGAAATTGTAATGTAATTCCCCTGTTTCCCACTTAACGAGCGATCCAATTCCACGTAAGGCACATGAAAGACTTTGACAATGTCAAATTTCTTTCGAGTCAATTGACAAAAAGATTTTGGTACTAGAATTTTCTAAGTACAATTCTTTGGATAAGGCATTAAGTAGCACTAATAAAGTATTTTGTTATTGAAAGGAAGTTGCGGATTACATATTTGAGTACAAACACAAATACGTAATTAAATGATGCATATAATATACGTGACGAAAAATAAGAAAGCTACAAGATACATAGGAAGCCATTAGCCAATGATGAATTAATTAGAGCAGCAACAATTGAACAGGGCATTGACAAGGTCGAAATCCACCTGATTGAATATAAAAGAAGCTACAAGATACATAGGAAGCCATTAGCCAATGATGAATTAATTAGAGCAGCAACAATTGAACAGGGCATTGACAAGGTCGAAATCCACCTGATTGAATATAAAAGAAATTGAACTATCGTTAACCCAAAAAAACAGAGTCATATAAAAACCATTAATTATTCATTAAATTATATCCCTTATATTGATCATTAATTATTCAATAAATATTATTCCATCCATTCCAATTTATTTGTCCTTCAATTAATAATCTACACAAGTGGATCGGCCCGCGCTGGCGCGTCGGGCGTTCAGCAATCTATTTTTTGAATAATTTTTTTTATTCAAATTAAATTGTTTGATACGTAAGAAATTTCGAAAGTATTATGATTTTAAATGTGTTGCATCTTTAAAAGGCGATACTATTAACATTGAGCATATGCCCTAAAGTTAGCAATAAATAGTAAATATTAATTTGTACATGGACATGTGTAATAGCTTCAATTTTGTTTCCTGCTCTAAAGTATGTAGCACTTAAACAAAAACTAAGTTTACTCTCTTCTTCATATGGACATGAAAGGCTTGAAGAGCGGTTACAATTCAAGATAATTAAGAGGGATATGATTTATTATAACATTTATGTGAAAGGAAAGGATAATTACAAAAAAGGGCTCAAGGGTAAGAACTGGCTAGGGTTTTTCTAGTAATTTGATAAGTGAGAAAAGACAAAAAAGGACAAAAAAGTTCAAATGGAGCCTCCTCATCAATCCTCAAAAGGGGCCTTTGGTAAATTTTCAGGGTCTTTCAAATACTATTTAGTATATATATGTTGAATGACACTCTCAATAATTAGAGGGATAATAGTAGTAAAAATACAATTAATGCTCTTATAAAATTCTAAAGTACGTACTGGCAAGTATTTTAGAACAAAAATTTCACTCTGAAGTAACAAATAAATTAGAATGGAAGGTTAATTACCTCGACTTCAACAGATGGCTTATCCTGCCTCCATATCGATAAAAGCAATGCATAGTTATCGACAAAAGTGGTATGATCATCACGGTGGTTGAAGTTATTGTCGCGGTAGCAAGAGCAACAGAGGTCACAGCTGCCTCCGGCGGACCGCGTGCCCGCGTTGAAGCATTTAACACGAGTAATTTCCCTTGAGAAAAGCTCCACATCCATTTCCATCGCAAAACACAAACCGTCCGCTTTTGTTCAAGTAAAACAATGTTATGACCTCGTCGAAATCCAAGGTGCCATTTTCATCCTTGTCGAGCTCTTTGAATAATCTCTCGGACCTAGTAATTGATTTAAACCCTCTCTTTTTAACCCAAGCCATGAACTCTTCCACGTTAATCTTCCCATCTCCATCACTGTCCAATGATTCGAAAAAATTTGTTGCTTCATCCTTGTGTGATTGTGGCAAATTTGCGTAGTATGTCATAGCAGTCTCTCGCACTTCCTCCATGTTTCGGTCCAAATTGATAATTTACATCGTTCTTCTCCTATTTCTTCTTTTTTCTTTTTTTTCGTAAAAAACTTAAGGCTCTGTCTAATTAATTAGTCTCTTTTTTGGCCAGTAATAATTAATTGGCTAATTGCTCAAATAAGGGCCTAAATGCTTAAATAAGGGCCCAATCTTTTAATTTGGTCAAATAAGAGCCTAACGTTATCAAAAATGCTCAAATAAGAGCCCGATCTTTTAATTTGGTCAAATAAGAGCCTAATATTATCAAAAATGCTCAAATAAGGGTCTGGCATCAGTGTGGATGACACGTGAGAATTTTCGACGCCGGGCCCTTATTTGAGTATTTTGGCAAACTTTAGACCCTTATTTGGCTAAATTAAAAGATCAGACCCTTATTTGAGCATTTTGACAAACATTAGGTCTTTATTTGGCCAAATTTAAAAATCAGGCCTTTATTTGAGCATTTTGACAAACATTAAACCCTTATTCGAGTAATTAGCCTAATTAATTAGTCTAGGATTAATATATAAGTCCATCAAGATAATGACAAGGACACTGATATATACAAAGAAAGGATGCCAATTGCCGAGTGCCGACTCAAATCCACCCGTTCCTTAAGTACCCTGAATGCTTAAAACTTAAAATACTAGCTAGATTCGGATCCACTTGTTTCCATGTCTATATATTCGCAGGTATAAGGATACATAAATAAATATCTTGTCATATATTAAATTTGTATCGAATTAGGCTTAGCTATCAAGTTGATGTACCGGTGGATGTCCTCCATGGCCACGAACTATCCAATTCCATGGGGAAGGCACATGAAAGATTTTTGACGAAGTCAAAAGAACTTTTTTTTTTTTACTTTTGAGAAGTCAAAGATTTTTTAGTAACGGATAAAGAAATGAAATTTAAATTAAAAAAATTTATATATACAATATATCATCACTGAGTCGAGTCGGACTATATATGGGGGTTAAAAGACTTGATTTTATTTAGGGAATAATTTTAAATTTTAAATACAAAATTTACTAGGACTAGTATGTATCAACTCCTTGACCTCATCACAAGTCTATAGTTTTTACACAATGTATCCAATAATTATTCTTAAATTATTTTTTTATGAAACCAAACAGAGTATTAACAACTAACTATTAAAAAAAATGGGAGAAAGAGATTCGTTTGCATTAGCAGCAAGTAGGAAGCATATAGTAATTGTTTATTTTATATTATTGCTACAAAGTACATCAAAGTATACAAGATAATTATAAAAGAAACAAATATTTTGACGAAAAAATGTACAAGATAGATATATCTTTGGCATTTGGTGCAGAAGCTAGCCAGTGAATTAATTTTTTTTTGGCCAAAAGCCAGTGAATTAATTAGGAGGCGAAGATATTCACTAGGGCGTCGGCAAATTCAAAAGCACCGCCTATAAGCTCCACTTGCTTCTGAACATAAAACAATTGATCCATCGTTAGACCAAAAATTAAACCAAAATCAGAGTCATACAAAAGATTAATTATAGAAATATTCAAACTATAACTTTCTTTGTTCAATAAATTAATCCCTTATATAATATTTTAATTGCCGGCTTTAAAAGAAAACAGAAGTGATAAAAGTTCATTAATTACGTACCGCGGCGGATGATGACGGCTTATTGTGCCTCCATATCGATATAAGCAATGCGTGGCTATCGACGAAGGTGGCATGATCGGCACGGTGGTTGAAGTTGTTGCCGCCGTAGCAAGAGCAGCAAAGATCACAGCCTTCGGCGGACTTGCCGGCGTTGAAGCACTTGAGACAAGTGAAGTAAACTCCCTTGATAAAAGCTCCGCAACCATCGCAAAACACGAAGCGTCCGCTTTTGTACAAGTAAAACAACATTAGGACTTCGTCGAAATCCAGGGTGCCATTTTCGTGCTTGTCGAGCTCTTTGAATATGGTCTCGTATCTGTTTATTGACTTGAACCCTCTCTGTTTAACCCAACCCATGAACTCTTCCACTGTGATTTTCCCATCTCCGTCGTTGTCCAATGAATTGAAAAATTTAGTGGCTTCATGCTTCTGGGATTCCGGTAACTTTGCGAAATATGCCTGGACGGTCTCTCGCATTTCCTCCATGGTTAATTTCCTTTTTGTTTTCTTGATTTGGTACCCAGAACACTTCAACAGTTGCCAAAAACTTAAGGATAAGGCTCCTTTATATAATAATTTATTAGTATGATGATGACTAAGTCCATGAAGAATTCAAGATACTCACGATTAAATTAATCAGTCAATAATTCTTACTCTTCAAAATAAAAAAGAATGGAAGATATATACTAAATAGTATTTGAAAGACCCAGGGAATTTACCAAAGCCCCTTTTGAGGATCGATGAGGAGGCTCCATTTGAACTTTTTTTGTCCTTTTTTGTCATTTCTCACTAACCAAATTACTAGAAAGACCCTAGCCAGTTCTTACCCTTGAGTCCTTTTTTGTAATTATCCTTTCCTTTCACATAAATCTTATAATAAATCATATCCCTCTCAATTATCTAGAATTGTAACCGCTCTTCAAGTCTTTCATGTCCATATGAAAAAGAGAGTAAACTTAGTTTTTGTTTAAGTGCTACACACTTTAGAACAGGAAACAAAATTGAAGTTATTTCACATGTCCATGTACAAACTAATATTTTCTATTTATCGCTAACTTTAGGGCATATGCTCAATGTTAATAGTATAACCTTTTAAAGATGCAACACATTTAAAATCATAATGCTTTCAAAATTTCCTACGTATCAAACAATTTAATTCGAATAGAAAAAATTGTTCAAAAAAGTAGATTGTTGAACGCCCGACGTGCCAGCGCGAGCCGATCCACTTGTATATATTAAGTATATATATGTATTGTACGGAGTAACGAGAGACTTTATATTTTCTAATTATATTTTTTTTTCAAATATATTTCTAAATTGTCATTATTAAAATATTTTAATTATATTATTATTAAAAATATAATTTTATGTATTTTTTCTGATTATACCATTTTTTTCAAATATATTTCTAAATTGCCATTATTAAAATAAAATTTAACTATGCAATTATTAAAATATAATTTTGTGTATTTTTTCAAATATATTTCTAAATTCATATGATTTAAATATACTTTTTACAAAATATAATTTTTTAATTAGAAATTAATATAGAAAAAAGTATAGAACAATAATATTAGAAGCGTGAGAATCCATTCAATTTTTAGGGAATTGAGTTATATATTTTTTATGAGTATTGTGGCCAAAATTTGAGGAGAATTTTTTCGGGTCAATTTTTCAAAATTTTAGCCGAAATCGAGTACGTTATATCACGGTTTTTGACTAAAAACACGTTCTGGGGGCCTCGGCTTTGTTTTGCATGATTTTTCCCGCCAAGACTCATTGAAATATCTATATCTATCTAATCAAATCTCACCCACATTGGATTTAAGAATTTATTTTTACGAGCATCTGAATCATGTTTCGCTTCAATTAGAAATTAATTTAGAAACAATAGAAAAAACGATATTAGAAGCGTAAAAATATTTGGTTTTTTTTTTTTTTTTGCAAAAATTTAGTCGAAATCGTGTATAACCATCACAGATTTTTTTTTTGTTGCTAAAAACGCATTTCAGGGCGTCTAGACTCATTGAAATATCTAAATTCATCTATCGAAATTTCAGCCACATTGGATTTAATGATTTGTTTTTACGAGCATCTACATCCGGTTTCGATTTAATTAGAAATTAATTCGGATAAAATAGGAAAATGATATAAGAAGGGCGATAAGCCCTTCGATCTTTTTAGCATTGAATTATATATTTTTTATGAGTATTGTGGCGAAAAATTGAGGGGAATTTTTTGAGTCAATTTTTGCAAAATTTTAACCGAAATCGAGTACTAACCATCAAAGTTTTTGGCTAAAAACGCGTTCCGAAGCTCCGACTCTGTTTTGCATGATTTTTGGTGCCAAGTCTCATTGAAATATCTAGGTCCATCTAACCAAATCTTACCCACATTAGGTTTAAGAATTTGTTTTTACGAGCATCTGAACCATGTTTCGATTTAATAAGAAATTAATTCAGAAAAATAGAAAAATGAATATTAGAAGCGTGAATAGCCTTTCAATCTTTTTTGTGTTGAATTATATATTTTTTATGAGTATCGTGGCCAAAAATTGAGGTAAATTCTTTTGGGTCAATTTTTGCAAAAATTTAGCCGAAATCGTGTACTAACCATCACGATTTTTAGCTAAAATACGTTCCGGGCCCAGGCTTAGTTTTGCATGATTTTCGGCGCAAAGACTCCTTGAAATATCTCTATTCATCTAACCAAATGTCATCCACATTTGATTTAAGAATTTGTTTTTACGAGCATCTGAATGTTGTTTCGATTTCATTAAAATTAATTCAGAAAAAAATTAATAGAAAAAACGATAATAGAAACGTGAAAAGCCGTTGAATCATTTTGACGTTGAATTATAGATATTTTATGAGTAATGTGGCTAAAAATTGAGGGTGAAACTTTCGGTTAAGTTTTTTCAAAAATTTAGCCGAAATCATCTACTAACTATCACGATTTTTGGCCAAAAATGCGTTCTGGGGTCCCGGCTCAGTCTTGAATGAATTTTGGTGGCAAGACTCATTGAAATATCTATATTTATCTAACGAAATATCAGCCACATTGGATTTTATGATTTGTTTTACGAGCATCTGAATCATCTCTCGATTTAATTAGAAATTAATTCGGAAAAAATAGGAAAACAGATATTTGAAGCATGAAAAGCCTTTCAATATTTTTGGCGTTGAATTATATATTTTTACGAGTATCGTGGCCAAAGATTAAGAAAAAATTCTTTCTAGTAAATTTTTGCAAAATTGAACGGAAATCATGTAACATCACAGTTCTTAACTAAAAACATGTTACAGGGCTCATGCTCAGTTTTGTATGATTTTTGGCGCAAAGAGTCCTTGAAATATCTATATTCATCTAGAAAAATCTCATCCATATTGGATTTAAGGATTTGTTTTTATGAGTATGTAATCTTGTCTCGAATTAATTAGAAATTAATTCAGATAAAATAGGAAAAACGATAATAAAAGCTTGAAAAATCTTTCAATCTCTTTACCTTTGAATTATATATATTATGAGTATTGTGGCTAAAAATGCAGGGAAAAAAATTTCGGTTAGCAAAAATTTAGTAGAAATCGTGTACTATATCATAGTTTTTTGCTAAAAATGCGTTCCGGGTCCCCGGCTCAGTTCTGCATGATTTTTGGTGTCAAGACTTATTGAAATATTTATATTCATCTAACGAAATCTCAGCCGCATTGGATTTAATGATTTGTTTTTACGAGCATCTCAATATGGTTTCGATTTAATTAGAAATTAATTCGGAAAAAATTGGAAAACGATATAAGAAGGACGAGAAGCCCTTCAATCTTTTTTGCGTTGAATTATATATTTTTCATGACTGTTGTGGCTAAAAATTGATGGGAGATTTTTTGGGTCAATTTTTGCAAAATTTTAACCGAAATCGTGTACTAACCATCATGGTTTTTGGCTAAAAACGCGTTCCGAAGCTCCGGCTCTGTTTTGCATGATTTCTGGTGCTAAGTCTCATTGAAACATTTATGTCCATCTAACCAAATATTACCCACATTAGATTTAAGGATTTGCTTTTACGAGCATCTGAATCATGTTTCGGTTTACTAAGAAATTAATACAGAAAAATAGAAAAATCAATATTATAAGCGTGAATAGCCTTTCAATCTTTTTGGTGTTGAATTATATATTTTTTATGAGTATCGTGGATAAAAATTGAGGTAAATTCTTTTGGGTCAATTTTTGCAAAATTTTAGCCGAAATCGTGTACTAACCATGACGATTTTTAGCTAAAAATACGTTCCGGGCCTAGGCTCAGTTTTGCATGATTTTCGGCGCAAAGTTTCCTTGAAATATCTATATTCATCTAACCAAATCTCATCCACATTTGATTTAAGAATTTATTCTTACGAGCATCTGAATGTTGCTTCGATTTCATTAGAAGTTAATTCGGAAAAAAATTATTAGGAAAAACGATATTAGAAACGCGAAAAGCCGTTGAATCTTTTTGACGTTGAATTATAGATATTTTATGAGTATTGTGGCTAAAAATTGAGGGTGAAACTTTCGGTTAAATTTTTACAAAAATTTAGCCGAAATCGTGTACCCATCACGATTTTTGGCTAAAAAAGCGTTCTGGTGTCCCGGCTCAGTTTTGAATGATTTTTGGCGTAAAGACTCATTGAAATATCTATATTCATCTAACGATATCTCAGTCACATTGGATTTAAGAATTTGTTTTACAAGCATCTGAATCATCTTTCGATTTAATTAGAAATTAATTCGGAAAAATAGGAAAACAGATATTTGAAACGTGAAAAGCCTTTCAATATTTTTGGCGTTGAATTATACATTTTTTTATGAATATCGTAGCCAAAGATTAAGGAAAAATTCTTTCAGGTAAATTGTTGCAAAATTTAACAGAAATCATGTAACATCACGGTTCTTGACTAAAAACACGTTACGGGGCTCAGGATAAGTTTTGCATGATTTTTGACACAAAGACTCATTGAAATATCTATATTCATCTAACCAAATCTCATCCATATTGGATTTAAGGATTTGTTTTTATGAGTATCTATTCTTTGTGTCAATTTAGTTAGAATTTAATTCAGAAAAAATGGGAAACACGATATTAAAAGCGTGAAAACCCCTTCAATCTTTGTGGCTTTGAATTATATATATTTTATGAGTATTGTGGCTAAAAATGTAGGGAAATATTTTGGTTAATTTTTTGCAAAAATTTTGTCGAAATCGTGTACCATCACACTTTTTTGCTAAAACCGCATTCCGGGGACCCGGCTTAGTTTTGCATGATTTTTGGCGCCAAGACTCATTGAAATATCTATATTCATCTAATGAAATCTTAGCCACATTTGTTTTTTCGAGTATCTTAATTCGGCTTCGAAATAATTAGAAATTAATTCGGAAAAAAATTAGGAAAATGATATAAGAAGGATGAGAAGGATGTGTCAATTTTTGCAAAATTTTAGCCGAAATCGTGTACTAACAATCACGATTTTTGGTTAAAAACACGTTACGAAGCTCCAGCTCTGTTTTGCATGATTTTTGGTGTCAAGTCTCATTGAAATATCTATATCCATCTAACCAAATCTTACCCACATTAGATTTAAGGATTTGTTTTTACGAGCATCTAAATCATGTTTTGATTTAATTAGAAATTAATTCGGAAAAATAGAAAAAATTGATATAAGAAGCATGAATAGCCTTTTAATCTTTTTGTTGTTGAATAATATATTTTTTAAGAGTATCATGGCCAAAAATTGAGGAAAATTCTTTTGGGTCAATTTTTGTAAAATTTTAGCCACAATCGTGTAGTAACCATCGCGATTTTTAGCTAAAGATACGTTTCGAGCCCAGGCTCAGTTTTGCATGATTTTCTGTGCAAAGACTCCTTTAAATATCTATATTCATCTAACCAAATCTCATCCACATTTGATTTAAGCATTTGTTTTTACAAGCATCTAAATGTTGTTTCGATTTCATTAGAAATTAATTCGGAAAAAAAACTAATAGGAAAAACAAGATTAGAAACGTGAAAAGGCGTTGGATCTTTTTGACGTTGAATTATAGATATTTTATGAGTATTGTGTCTAAAAATTGAAGGTGAAACTTTCGGTTAATTTTTTGCAAAAATTTAGCCAAAAATCGTGTATCATTACGATTTTTGGTGAAAAACACGTTCTGGGGTCCCAACTCAGTTTTAAATGATTTTTTGCGCCAAAACTCATAAAAATAAGGTAATTATTATTCTTTCTTTAATTTTACCTTTTTACTAAATAGAAAAAAACAAAAGTGAGAACTTTGCTCATTCAAACCATAATTTCTTTACATACACGTTGTATATACAATTTCAATTTTATGCTATTAATCCCTTGATTTTAGTATTTCAAATTATCAATTACGTACAATTGTCTAATTGAATAAATTATAATTTCAATTTCAATGGGAATATATAGACGTTGGATTGCCTCCAATTTCCATAGTCCATTTTACTTGCCTTTATGTTTTACAATAAATTAATAGCTACACTCTACCTTAATTGTTGGCATAAATTACTCATAACTCAAATTACTTTTTTCATAACAATAATTTTGAATTTAGTACAAGTGATGGAATTTGATTTGATCGTAATTACTCATACACATATGTTACGGATACCATTTTTCGTTTTTTACAAATGTTACGGATACCATATATATATATATATATATATATATTTGACACTTGCTTAAATTACTCTAATTATATATATATATATATATATATTATATTGACACTTGCTTAAATTACTCTAACTATTTGTGGCATGAGTTAAGAAAGACAATTACCTATGGTATTTTCGTTCTCTCTCTGATTCCACAAATAACTTTAAATTTTCAATCAGTTTATAAGTAAACACATAATTTCATAAATCAATTATTAATTAATGGGTAATAATTACATAAATTTTCAAAGCATATCATCCCCCTGTATAAACATCCAAATCTACCAATATTTTTGAAAATGACCAATGCGTTTTATGCAACTACATGGTATGAGCCCTACTGAATATGCAACTACATGGTTAGAGCCCTACTGAATATGCAACTATATCGCATGAGCCCTACTGAATATGCAACTATATGGGATGAGCCCTACTGAATATGCAACTATATGAACCCCTACAGACTATGCAACTATATGAACCCCTACAGACTATGCAACTATATGAACCCCTACTGAATATGCAACTATATGGCCCCTACTAAATATGCAACTATATGGTATAAGCCCTACTGAATATGCAACTATATGAGCCCTACTGAATATGCAACTATATGTTATGAGCCCTACTGAATATGCAACTACATGGTATGAGCCCTACGCAATATGGAACTATATGTTATGAGCCCTACTGAATATGCAACTACATGGTATGAGCCCTACTGAATATGTAACTATATGAGCCCTATTGAATATGCAATTATATGAGCCCTACTGAATATGCAACTGTATGAGCCCTACTGAATATGCAACTATATGGTATGAGCCCTACTGAATATGCAACTATATGGTATGAGCTCTACTGAATATGCAACTATATGGTATGAGCCCTACTGAATATGCAACTATATAAGCCCTACTGAATATGCAACTATATGGTATGAGCTCTATTGAATATGCAACTATATGGTAAGAGCCCTACTGAATATGCAACTATATGAGCCCTATTGAATATGCAACTATATGGTATGAGCTCTACTGAATATGCAACTATATGGTATGAGCCCTACTGAATATGCAACTATATGTTATGAGCCCTACTAAATATGCAACTACATGGTATGAGCCCTACTAAATATGCAACTACATGGTATGAGCCCTACTAAA
Organism: Corchorus olitorius; assembly: GCA_001974825.2. Classification (NCBI taxonomy): domain Eukaryota; kingdom Viridiplantae; phylum Streptophyta; class Magnoliopsida; order Malvales; family Malvaceae; genus Corchorus; species Corchorus olitorius. The sequence continues at coordinate 5,160 of AWUE01015840.1, read as the reverse complement.
TGTGCAACTATATGGTATGAGCCCTACTGAATATGCAACTATATGCTATGAGCCCTACTGAATATGCAACTATATGAACCCTATTGAATATGCAACTATATAAGCCCTACTGAATATGCAACTATATGGTATGAGCACTACTGAATATGCACCTATATGAGTCCCTACTGAATATGCAACTATATGAGCCCCTACTAAATATGCAACTATATGTTATGAGCCCTACTGAATATGCAACTAAATGGAATGAGCCCTACTGAATATGCAACTATATAAGCCCCTACTAAGTATGCAACTATATGAGCCCCTACTGAATATGCAACTATATGACCCCTACTGAATATGCAACTATATGGCATGAGCCCTACTGAATATGCAACTATATGAACCCTACTGAATATGCAATTATATGAGCCCTACTAAATATGCAACTATATGGTATGACCCCTACTGAATATGAAACTATATGGCATGAGCCCTACTGAATATGCAACTATATGGTATGAGCCCTACTGAATATGCACCTATATGAGTCCCTACTGAATATGCAACTATATGAGCCCTACTGAATATGCAACTATATGTTATGAGCCCTACTGAATATGCAACTATATGGTATGAGCCCTACTGAATATGCAACTATATGGTATGAGCCCTACTGAATATGCAACCACATGGTATGAGCCCTACTGAATATTCAACTATACGCTATGAGCCCTACTGAATATGCAACTATATGGTATGAGCCCTACTGAATATGCAACTATATGTTATGAGCCCTACTGAATATGCAACTATATGAGCCCTACTGAATATGCAACTATATGTTATGAGCGCTACTGAATATGCAACTACATGGTATGAGCTCTACTGAATATGCAACTATATGAGCCCCTACTGAATATGCAACTATATGAACCCTACTGAATATGCAACTATATGGTATGAGCCCTACTGAATATGCAACTACATGGTATGAGCCTTACTGAATATGCAACCACATGATATGAGCCCTACTGAATATGCAACCACATGGTATGAGCCCTACTGAATATGCAACTATATGGTATGAGACCAACTGAATGTGCAACTATATGGTATGAGCCCTACTGAATATGCAACTAAATGAGCCCTATTGAATATGCAACTATATGTTATGAGCCCTACTGAATATGCAACTATATGGCCCCTACTGAATATGCAACTATATGGTATGGCCCCTACTGAATATGCAACTATATGGTATGAGCCCTACTGAATATGCAACTATATGGTATGAGCCCTACTGAATATGCAACTATATGAGCCCTACTGAATATGCAACTATATGGCCCCTATTGAATATGCAACTACATGGTATGAGCCCTACTGAATATGCAACTATATGAGCCCCTACTGAACATGCGACTATATGAGCCCCTACTGAATATGCAACTATATGTCCCCTACTGAATATGCAACTATATGGTATGAGCCCTACTGAATATGAAACTATATGAGCCCTACTGAATATGAAACTATATGAGCCCTACTGAATATGCAACTATATGAGCACTACTGAATATGCAACTATATGTTATGAGCCCTACTGAATATGCAACTACATGGTATGAGCCCTACTGAATATGCAATTACATGGTATGAGCCCTACTGAATATGTAACTATATGAGCCCTACTGAATATGCAACTATATGAGCCCTACTGAATATACAACTACATGGTATGAGCCCTACTGAATATGCAACTATATGAGCCCTAATGAATATGCTACTATATGACCCCTACTGAATATGTAACTATATGGTACGAGTCCTACTGAATATGCAACTACATGGTATGAGCCCTACTGAATATGCAACTATATAGTATGAGCCCTACTGAATATGCAACTATATGGTATGAGCCCTACTGAATATGGAACTATATATGGGCCCTACTGAATATGCAACTATATGCCCTACTGAAGTTGCAACTATATGCCCCTTACTGAATGATCTATATGACCCTACTAAAATTTGGAGTAGATGATGCCTTTGACCGTACTAAAAATGGACTAGATGATACAAATGCCGCTATTTATAATGCAATGTATGATCCTATTGATGCACCCTAGGCACAACCTTACTGTCCTCGTTTGAAGTAGTAGCTCCCATCTCGAGCCTTCTGCCCTTCCACGTACTCCCCTTGCCATATAGATATGCTGAAATACAAACAATATCCTTAATTTTTAAGATAAGACAAATCAAACGACTGTGTATAATAAGTAAGCTAGTATTCTGAATACTAGCATTTTGAACAAAAATGAACCACCCAATTATGAAACAGAAGAATCACTCAAATAGAAGGGAAACTAAATAAAATAAATAATTACCACGGTTATGTTGGATGGAGATCTACGGATTTTATACTCTGATTCTCGAGCAAGTTTCCTATGATCAAAACATCACAATTCATAACATTACTCCCACAATATTCACACCAAAGTAACAAGATCTAAATCCACGCATAAAGCTAAATTCAAATAAAACAAATGCACACCTTAATTTCGAGTCTGAGTGGCTGTTTAACGAAAACAGAAACAAAAAAAACATACACAAATTAGCGGAAATCAAACAACATATCTTAAATCAAACTCATGCAATAACTGTAAAAGAAAGGCAAATCAAAGTCGCCGCATTCATATTCGAATATATAAACAAGTAACATGTCAGATACCAAACTATTTACAAAACCCAAACTCTCTAGCTCTGATGCATACTACTAAAATGATAAGGAAAGGGCGACGTAATCAGAGCCAGTAAGACTAAAACCTAACACAATTCAAGAAACAGTAGCATACATATTGACTATATTCATCATCAATAAATATTGATTCTATCTCAACAGTATAACATGTAGGTGGTTACATCTATTATACTACAGACAGTTAGGGACAAAAGGTTCACATAAGTCCAAGAACAAAGAATTAGCAATCTCTAACATAAAAAGGAGACTAACTTGAAGATCCTCTTGAGCACTTAGCCTTTGGGGGTGGTGGAAGAAACTTATCCAACAGATCAACTTTTTCTGCAGAAACAGATTCCTCAACTTCTATCTCAAACATTGTCTACATGCATAAATATGGCACATGTAAATGAATTAAAGCTATATCTTCCTACAAAAACAGATTAATTTACCATACGCAATCCAGAAAGGTTTGTCACATATCACAAGAAAAACTGAATTCTTATTTACTGTAAGATTCCATTTTGAAGCTTTTAACATGAATCAGAAAATTAACAATTGAACTTCCAATATCTGCTATAATTAAGAAAACTGAAAATTGAGCCATAAGCCTAGATTCACAGTGATTTTCATAATTTTTCATTCTCTATTGTTTCTAATGGTGATACTTGTTACATTTTGCCCAATTGGTGGTTAATCAAATCTTTACAGAAATTAGAAACATTGAAGCTAGCCGAATGCCCTAGAAAAAAGGTCGCTAAGAGCATATCATCCAAGAGTGATACACCATCCTTTAGAAATTTGACAAAACTTGAGACATACAGGTTTGGTGCAAGTGCAACCTGGACATAATTCCTGCTGTTCTACATGAATACCCATGTAAAAAGGTGACACACGAAGAAGAAAGAAAAAACCAAGTTACCTTTGAAGGTAAAGGAGCCATACTTTATTGAAACTAGACAGTCAATTTTTGTATCAGGCCACAAAAGTCGTTCTTCTCTTATGGCAAAGATACTTGGATTGTGTGCCACTATAGCACCATCTTGCCAGCGGTATACATCTACAGCAAAGGTAAAACAAATTAAAGGTTAAAAAGCTTAGATATTCTTAAATGAAAAGTTCATTTAAGCAAAAAAATTTAAGGTTAAAAAGCAGTTATTTTATGCAAAAAAAATTTAAGGTTAAAAAGCAGTTATTTTATTAAGTTGGGTATCCTAGTCTAAAACAAATAGGTAACAAAAACATTGGGGGAAAAACATTTAGTAGCTGTCATTTAAAAAAAACAAAGATTTCTTCGTTCCAGAAAAAAATAGTCATTTTACAGCAAAATACCCATTAACAAACAACAGTCTCTCAAAATAGAACCAAACCAAGAGCACGAGCGTACAGATGTAAGTAAATTCAATTAACAGTAACTATTATGCTTAAGTAAATAGCTAATTCAAAACTTTAATGCATGAACTCGGAATTTCTATCAGAAAATACACTTCAGATACATATATCAACAAATGGACATACATACCAAAAGTAGAGCAGTTTTGACAATTTGAAAGGTCAGAGTGAAAATTTACAACAGACTTCTATTTATAGCACATAGAATCAAAACTTCTTCAAAAGAATACACTGACCTATAGAAATAACAAAACATATCAAGTAAATTAAAGCTCAACTGAACTAATGCCAAACCAATGACACACAATACATTTTCGTCTTTTTTTAGTCTCATCTCACTCTTATTATTTCTTTTAACTCAATTCAATAATATGGATTGAAAAACAAATCAAAAGAGAAAATAAATAAACAGCAATTTGCTCGAAACAAGCACAATAGAATGACTTAAACGCAATGCAAAAAAATTATGACTTATATAATGACTAGGAGAATTTAATTAGAACCTGAAAGCATTTATGTATGGTTCTGCTACTATTCTTTAAAGTTCTACGAAGCCATGACATGAATTGAACTGGCTCAGACTGCACTTCTAGGCGAAAAAGTTTATCACCGGAATTCATCACTGACTATAGAAACTCGCAAGGGCTCACCTGTTGACACAAGCAATAAGAAAAACATGATTCTAGTGTCTTCCAGAACCATAATCTTGCAACAATATAAGTATGATCTAACCTGTCAATTAATTTTCCAAGAGTTCCAAATCTTTTGTGTGAGTTCTCCAAATTGATGAAGAAATGGAAATCTACAATGCGGGTAGTTTTCAGGGATAAGGAAAAAGTTCCCTAAGGGAGTAAAGATTGACGAAATCAGCCTTCTGAAAGTTATTCAGCCCCACCTGAAATTTTGCGCAAGTCATCAGATCATCAACACTAAGGAGAATTTGGTTGAGCTAACTTATCTTATCTGCACCTTACTTCGGTGCTAATGGCACAATAATTGATAAAAATAAGAAACAAATATTTGCTTTTGAATTTGAGGAAAAA
>AWUE01015839.1:0-15015 GCA_001974825.2 Corchorus olitorius | reverse complement strand
CAATATAAGTATGATCTAACCTGTCAATTAATTTTCCAAGAGTTCCAAATCTTTTGTGTGAGTTCTCCAAATTGATGAAGAAATGGAAATCTACAATGCGGGTAGTTTTCAGGGATAAGGAAAAAGTTCCCTAAGGGAGTAAAGATTGACGAAATCAGCCTTCTGAAAGTTATTCAGCCCCACCTGAAATTTTGCGCAAGTCATCAGATCATCAACACTAAGGAGAATTTGGTTGAGCTAACTTATCTTATCTGCACCTTACTTCGGTGCTAATGGCACAATAATTGATAAAATAAGAAACAAATATTTGCTTTTGAATTTGAGGAAGAAGATGAGTACCATTCCCAACAGGTAATCTGAAGTGTGAACCATCAAGAACTCTAAATCATTGCACATTCTTATCAAGTTGTTGAACACGTGCCCTCTTACACCTGCAAATATAGAACCCAGAAAAGAAAGTGAAAATACGTGAAAATGAGGACATTGCCACTAGGAAATTAAAATTAAAACATGCACAAATATGATCAATAGAGTCTATAAACAAGAACCATTCTAACCTCTAATGTAAAATCTGTAAAGGAAACATTACCTTCATGCATACTAGGTGACTCCCAGTACCTTATGATAGGAACTGCATACACGCTAGATACCCATCACTCACATGTATGTGCGACAAAGACTGTAAATGCACATAAGCACATGTAAACCCACTCTTTGTCGTTTCAAATCCCTTCATCTGTCTATAGTGTTACCATCTTCCCTTTTCATCTATTCCCTCTACTCCAATCACCATTTAAACTGTTAAAACACAATAGCTTTTATCAATTAAATTGAGTTATCCAAAGCTCTTCCATGCATTACTTCTTCTAAATATAAAAGAGGAAAAAAAACGCTGATTTTGGATGCTAAACAGGAAAATTCATAGTTTGAGCTCAACTAGCCAATTATATATCTAGGGTCAAAATTACAAAAAAACAAAGCTGAAATATCTTTTCTTTTTCCCTTTTGTCATGCTTTCTTCTTAATACAACTTTAATCAGCCAGCGAACAACTGTGTTAAAAGGAAGATATTCAGGGGATTTGAATTATTATGAAAGGCTTTTCAATATTCCATACTACTGTTCTGATAATACAAATACACCACTAACATAATATTTTGACAAATGAACCAATCAATTAAGAAAACAGAAGAAGCGGTCAAGCAACACAAGATTTTAACTAAAAGAATCAAGAGTTTGTTGACCAAAAACGAAGGATAAACTACCATATGCAACATATTTCAAAGTTCAAAGTAAACAAGCAGACCACAAAATTGACCAAAGAATTTCTATGTTTCAAACATTTCAAACTAGTATATCAATCACAAGGTCGTCTCACTTCCAGAAACGAGACGTCGTAAAGAGAGAAAAAGTTGGAAGTTATGATACTTTTTTCATAGGATACTTACAAAAATTCTGAGTCGGGAACGCAATCCATGGTGATATCTGGATTATGAGAGTTAATCTGTAAAGTCAAAATCCGACCAAGAAATGAGTTACGGCAAAAAGAAAATACAATTTAATTGAATAAACACAAATCCACATGAAAATTAACGCAAAGTTTTGCGTAATTTCTAGGGTTTATTTTCGAGAGAACGCGACATAAAAACTAGCGAATTAGGGTATAACCTGGCAGATCTCTTGAAGAATTGGAGTCCGAGTTGGCCTCTAGAGCAAGACGCGAACGTGAGTCGAGTTTCGAGGAAAGATCGAGACTGGTTATGGTTAATGGAGACGGCTCGCGGAGGTTTTAGGTGGAAAACACCAATTAAAGATAATACAGGCAAAGAATAAGGGGGAGATTAAGATGATCAGGTGGGGAAGGGTGAGATTGAGAAAATCGTCGGAAAAAATCAGAAAGTGAGAGTCGAAAATCAGAAAATGTATGTTAAAAGAGCAAAAGACAGACGCTTTGTGTGACGCGGGTCACGATTGTGCGTGCAACTTCTTAAATGAACCTTTGACTTTCTGGGTTTTTTAGCCTTGAGTAGGGGTGAGCAACGGTCGGTTTCGGTCGATTGTTGGTTTTTATGATCGGTTAAATCGGTTTGAAGTGTTTGAATTGTAACAACCGACCGAACTAGGGGATAACCGAAGCAACCGACTGAAATCGGTTTCGGTCGGTTGTCTGTCGGTTTCGGTTGTCCAATAGTTGATTTTAGTCAACTGAAAAATTTTGCTTAAATGATCAACCCTGCATAGTGGATACAATTCAGACTTCAATCAATTAAAAGTTGCATCTAATCGATTTTAAACTTGCTAAATGCATAATATATAGAGTAATATAAACACATAATCATTAACATATTTAAGTAGCAAGCTGTCAAATATAAACATATTCATTAAATACCAAAGCTTGCTAATGCTAAGTAACCCAAAGTTTAGGTCCTAAACTAAGCTTGCTATCTAATTCTAATCTAAAGCTCTCACTAATCAAAACATATCTCTAACAGTCAAACTCGACTTGCCATAAATTAACAAGGTGCAAATCAAGTTTACACTATCTCTCTATGTTGTATTTTGTAAGCTTTTCCTCCTTCAATCTTCATCTTTGAAGTATGAACAAAATGAATAATCTGCACTGCCCCTATACAAGCAGCAACCACCAACTGTCCAGCCATGTACAAAAAAAAATCACCATTCACCAGTACCAACAAGCATTTACAAAGTCAAAAAAATTTGTTATGTGCAAAATCAGCATGCATCAGCAAGCACTAGTCTTCAAAAAAGAAAGGCCATCAAGCCTTCAAGCATCAATTATAGGGTCTAGTGTGACCCTCTTCAAATCTGTAATCAGTAAACAACACACATATATTTGTGAATTAGTCACTGCAGAATGCAGATTATGATTAAAAGAAATAAGAGCTTGAAAAAACTAAAAAGAAAACAGAAAACTTGACCTTCAGCGAGTTTATCAAACTCTTGTATCTCATCCATTTCAGGAGTGAGGTTGTATTCCAAATCCAAAGACCCTCGGAGCCAATCTTGTGCACAAATCAGACCTTGAGCAATCTTGGGATTCATTGAACTTCTATAAACATCAAGGACGCGGCCACCAGTGCTAAAAGCTTGTTCCGAGGCCACCGAGGACACTTGAACAGCTAGGATATCTCTTGCAATAGCAGAAGAGGATAGGAAACCTAGGGGAATTGATTTTCCACTTGCAGCACATCAAGCTGAACCCCTTTTTTTTATCTCTCTCGGGCTTCTCTTGCAAGAAAATATCCATTTCAGTTTTGTTGTTATCACTTCCAGATTCGGTTTGGAACTGTCTAAACCTAGCCATAGCACTGTCATCATCATCTTCCATAACAACATCAGAAGAATCATGGTTGATAGTGGCTTGGGAACTGGCTGACCCTTTCTCCGAAGGATGAAGCAAATTCTTGTACTCATCAAAAATATCAAATAAAGCATCTTTCACTTTTGTCAACAACAAATAAGCCTCATCCTTACCATACATGTTGCTTATGCAGAATTCAACAAAGGTAAGCTTCTTCCTAGGGTCAAAAACAGCAGCCACATAAATCACCAAATTCATTTTATCAATTTGGCCCCAATATTTGTCATATTTGGCCTTCATCCTAGATGCCATTGAACTCAATTCTTTGGATACATTTTTTTCCAGATCTTTCAAAGCAGTATAGACAATAAAAATTTCATCTAATAAATTGCTACATGTCACATATGAAGACCCCGAAACTTATAGAACTTTCTAAGAAAGACACATAAATTCCTAGCAACCTCCCAATCATATCCATTAGGAAACCCCCCAGAGTCTTTAAGTTCTTCACTAAATTGACTATCTACATCCTCAAAAGCTTCAAAAGCTTTCTCATAGAGCAAAGCTTGTTCGAGCATCTTATAGGTGTTGTTCCACCTAGTGCACACATCAAGACAGATTCCACTAGTTGTCTTAAGTTTCTCATTGACAGCACACTCTTTGAACTTGATCAACCTACCATTTGAGGCCCTTACATACTTAACAGCCTCTCTAATCTTCACTACTGGTTTACTAAAATCCTTCAACCCATCACCAACAATGAGGTTCAAAATATGAGCAACACACCTCATATGAACAAACTTGCCTCCTAGCAACAATAAGTTGTCCTTAGAAAATTTTTTCCTTAAATAACCCATTGCAGTATCATTATTACCGGCATTGTCCACTGTAATTGTCATAATCCTATCTATATCCCAATCTTTCAAACACTGAGCAAGTGTTTTTCCAATAAAACCACCCTTATGACTACCAATTGGATAAAATGAAAGTATTTGTTTCTGCAATTTCCAATCATCATCAATGTAGTGAGCAGTTATACACATATAAGATAACTTTTGAATTGAGGTCCAAGTGTCAGTGGTAAGGGAGACTTTACAATTAAAACCCTTCAATTGCTTCTTAAGTTTGGTCTTGCAATCATCAAAAATATCAAAACAGTCCCTAGCTATGGTCCACCTAGATGGCACAGTAAACCTAGGACAGCAAGCTTGCATCAAATGCCTAAACCCTTTTGCCTCTACGAATCTAAAAGGCAACTCACCTACAATGATCATCAACCCAATAGCCTTCCTAATTGCATCATAACTATACTTCCAAGATTCCACACCCCCATCTCCATCAACATTAAAAACTAAGGTGGTTTGGGAAGGGTCTTGCTCAGTCTTAGTGTGGATAGTAGCATTAGGGTTTTTGGAGCATGTCTTTACATGGTTTAAAAGAGAAGTGGTACCATTTTTCTTAGAATCAGCAGCATAAGTATTACCACAATAATTACATCTAGCCATAGTGGAGCCATCATCAGGACTAGTAAATTTTGTTGCATGCTCCCATGCCTTAGATCTAGTTCTCTGTTTTTTCCTAGTTTGAGTGGGAAGAGGAGGCTTACCTCTACCTCTACCAGTAGCAGTATCAGTAGTAGCAGTACTACCATGCTCCTCCCCTCCAGGATTGTTCCCATCATCATCAACAGCCGAATGTTGAATGGAAGGATTAAGATCCTCGGCTGTTAGAGCATTATCAAACTCTGACATCCTGAAACAAAAAAAAACATAACAATTACAACAACCATCAGTATTGGTCACAAAGCATTCTAATTTGATGTTGGGGTTGCATACTAATGCAAGTAAAAATATATTAAAAAGATTGATCTCAAGTAAAATGCACATATCCAATTAAATGATAAAACCAACAGTTTAATACTTATAACAATGAACAATCAGTCAATCACATTGACATATATCTATACCTTTGAAAGTCACTCTCTGTGAATTAAGTTTCGACACAAAGTCAGAAACCCAATTTGCAGAAATGAAAATTCCAAGTATGGCAGAAGCTTCTCTCTAGTTTAGTTTGTAGGTTCAACAATGAACAACCTAAGACAAGGCAAGAAAGATCAAGTCAGAAATCAAATGAAATTAACATCCGAAAGATGATGCTTAAAGAAGGCTTCAATTTTAATTTTTACCTTTGCTTTCTTTTTGAAATTGGAAAATCCCAAATCTGGATATCAAATCCCCAATCGATTTCGAAAATATATGGAGATTGAAACCCAAAAAAGTAACAGAAGAGACTAGAGAGTAAGAGAGGAATGAAACAAAGAACAATCAAAAATGGGTTTTTAAAAGAAAAACCCTTTTCTGCAAATCGAAGAGAGAGGAATGAAAAGGATGGGAGATGGTTAAGCAACCCTGAAGGGGAAGAAGAACAACTGAACAAGCTTTGATAGGAAAGATTGGATAAAAAAAAACTGAAAGAAGGGGGTGACGTTGACGGGGGGCGTCGACTGTCTGTGACGACTGTCGAGAGAAAACTCAAAACTAAGTTTGAAAAAGAGGTTTTTTGTTTTTGACCTAAATCTGATTTTGGTTTTTGTTTAAACTTTAAATGATAATATATAAACACCATAATTAATTTATTTAATTCAGTTTTCAGATTATCATATATGTATATAATTTTTTTTTAGGAATATATATATATATATTTAATATATATATAATATAAAACACTATATATAATTCGGTCAGTTTCGGTTCGGTTTTATCCAAAAATTCCAAAACCGACAACCGACCGACTTATCCAATATCCGATATAGGTGCACCGAAAAAACCGAAATAACCGAATAACCGATTCGAAATGACCAAAAAAATCGGTTTCGGTCGGTTATTTCGGTTTGACCCGAACTTTGCTCACCCCTAAGGTTTGACCCGAACTTTTGCTTTCGACGTAAGGTTTATTGTTTTGGCCGGGGGCATTGTTATTAAGATTTATTTTTTTATTTATTTATATGCTATGGACAATGACAATTGCACTTTTTTTTTTTTGCAACAAATGACAATTTTATTTTGTTATATGGTAAGATACATGCTTTGGACAATTGTATGTAGGTTTTGTGCCACTTTGTTAGTTTCTATTTAATTGTTATCATGGACATCAACAAGAAGGAACCAATGTTATGGGAGGATATTGTTTAATTATGGAGATTTGGGAGTTAGGCAAAATTTTGACGGTGTTGCGAACACGAAAAGTGAAGCTAATATTTATACTCATAGTTAGCTAAAGTTGATTATAATATATTTGCAAGCTATTTACTGGGCACTTTACCTAGACCTGGTAATTCGTATTTCGTGTCGTGTTTCGTGTCGTGTTTACATAGGGTATAAACACATATTAGACATGACACGAACACGACACGATTATTAATCGTGTCACGAAATTTAAACACGAACACGAGACCTGTTTTTAAACGTGTACACGGGACACGAGACCTGTTTACACGATTAAGTCGTGTAACAGGTCATGACACGACACGACACGTTGACACGATTCAATTTTTCAAATATTTCAATTAACTAAAATATATATAATTAGAACTAAAAATGTCTAATTTTAAAATATAATTGGGTAATTGCCTAATTGGGTTGGGTATATTAGATTTTAGGGTTATAATTAGCGTGTCTAATGTGTGTCGTGTAACAGGTTATCGTGTTTTCGTGTTAACCTGTTAACTAAGGCGTGTCTCTCGTGTCTTAAACGTGTTAATTGTGTCTTGACACGAAACATGATTACCATAATCGTGTCCGACACGATTTGGACACGAGACACATTAAGCCAAACACGAACACGGCTAAACTATCTGTGTCGTGTCGTGTCAAGACCTGAATTACCAGGTCTAACTTTACCCACTGATGTTTGTAATTCAGACATTTAATTGAATGAATTTACTACTAAAAAATAATGACAAATGCATTTTAGACACAAAATTTAAATACCCTCAAATTGGCTAAATCACTATAAGAATGAAAGCCATTAATTCGTGTTATATTATATATACCAGGTATTTCCCCGTGCGCTACGCTGTGCGAGTCGAAGTTATTGTTTCATATGCAATGCAAAAGAACAAATGAACACTGCGGTAATGGAAAGCTAGCTGCATTTTAATTAAGCCAGGGGCCGATGGTCTCATACTTTTCCTTGAAGAGAGAAAAAATGTAAATTCGCTGCAGGCTTGCATTTTAAGTAGAAGAAATTGAAAAAAGAATCTTAATACATCATACATACATGAATTCTATTAACTTACATATCATCAGAAAACTCATATAAGAATTCTACTACTTGTATACATATATATTATCAATATAAAAGAAGCCAAGTGTTAAGTCTTAATTGAGGAAGTTGGAAGCTGTTGTTGAGGTTTTTTCCCTTTTGCTGTTATGGAGGTGCCACATGAGCAAAGGATGTACATCTGAGTATGATGGTTAACTGAAAAGGGAGCAATATGGAAAAACAAAGGTTAAAATCAAGCTAATTTCTTTGCATTAGTTAGACGGTCAATAACATAGTTAGAAAAAGGTTGAGGTATACATTACTATAAATCATAATTATGAGGAAACAATTTCAACTTCTCAATAAACTTATATTCATGAGTTAAATAGGCAAAACATAAGCCCCAGGTTGATAATGTTATTAGCTTTGCTAAAATCATTTAAAAAAAAAAGGCAAGATGAAAAAATGTTTGGAAAGTGGTTTTGCAACCATCAAGCTACACTATATTAAAGCCAACAAAAGTTAACATTTGGTCAATAACATTACGAATGACAACAGAATATATTCAGAAATACTGAAGTTTAATGACTTAAACCATTGGAAAAGGCAAATAACAATATTTCATGGTTGAACTTAATTTTGAAGTTTCTAGTACTGACCTTACTTGAAGAGACAATGAAATTCGTGTGAACTAATAATAAAAAGAGGAAGAAAATCAATTAACAAAGAACTAAAAAACAACTTTGAAAATCAACCACTGAGGGGATATACAGATCAACTACAGAATTTAAAGGAAAAAAAATTGTAATTGTATTGCAATGAAAACTTAAGCCTCGGAGTTCATCATCAGTTTTTAATTCAAAATAACATACTCTACCAAGAATTAATAATGGAAACATGACCTTATAACTATAAACAGAATGTTCTCTTCTCCTTGTTCTGTTTTAAGGTATAAATTATATATATATAGTATGTACCTCATGGTTCCCAAACTTTTGGCTGTTATTTTATAAGCTCTTGGAATAAAAGCAACCAGCCTATCAACTTTAAGATCACAGGGTAGATTATGCTCTGGAGCTCCACAAAAATCTAAAATGGAAGAATGAGAACCACACATAACAAAAAAAAATTAAATGGTGTTGGCAACTTGTTAGCCACCCTATGGAACTCTCAATTCTGGTCTAAAAAAGAAAATTGGCCAATTGCAAAACACACCTCCATTGGCAAATAGTTAACCTTTATCTCCTTTCCTGCTTGAAAGCAAGGGAGGTGTCGATATTTAATTGCGAAAAAGGAAATTAAACATGGAGGAAGTGCAAGAGACCGTCAAGGCATATTACGCGAAGTTGCCAGAATCACAGAAGCATGAAGCGACTAAATTTTCCAATTCATTGGACAAAGGCGTACGGAGATGGGAAAATCACGGTGGAAGAGTTCATGGGTTGGGTTAAACAGAGAGGGTTCAAGTCGAAAGACAAATACGAGAGCATATTCAAAGAGATCGACAAGGACGAAAATGGTACCCTCGATTTCGACAAAACGCCGCTAAATAAACACTCCTATATTAGCGTTTTTCAATAGTAATAACAGAGTTTAGATAGACTAAACCCGACCCAAAATTTATCAGAGATCATACATAACTCCCTTAAAAACCCAATACATAACTACATATATACAATAATCGATATCAACATATCAATATATTATTTGAGCTGGCATAAGTATATAGTAGACCTGTTCATGGGTCGGGCCGGGCCGGGTTCGGGCCGGGCCTAGCCTTGAGATTAAGGCCATTAGTGTTGCCCAAGCCCGGCCCATTTATAAAACGGGCCTCAAACTTTTGTCCAAGCCCGGCCCATTTATCAAATATTTAGACCAAGGCCCGTCCAAAAGCCCGTTTAATATTTTTTTAATAATTATTTTAAGAATTAAATTATATTAATTAATTATATAAATATAATTATAAATATAAAATATGATATATACTACCTATAACATACTATTCTCATTGATAATAAGATTTTCTATATATATTATTCATCTTTTTCTTATTTAACATACGGTGTACGTATAAAGTATATTTAATATATATTATATATCAACAAATAAAAAATAAAAATAAATATATTTTCTTAATCGGGCCCGGCCCGGGCCGGGCTTGGGCTTTTGCTCTCATACCCAAGCCCGGCCCATTTAATAAACGGGCTTGATATTTTTGTCCAAGCCCATCCAACGGGCTTAAAATTCTTGTCCAAGCCCTTTAAAATATCGGGCGGGCTTACGGGCTTGGGCGGGTAGCCCGGCCCTTGAACAGCTCTAGTATAGAGACATGAATTATATATTAATTATTATTTTATTATATAGTAATAGTAATATATGATGAACCCATCTGTTTGTCATATCTATATATCGACAGTTATCTATATACATTCTATCACATAGCCTATAGGAAAAGGAAATGTTGGGTATATGTATCATATGCCAAAGTTGTATGTATCAGTGGATTTGGCGAAGAACCATCCAATCCATTTAAGTTACATGAAAGACTTTTGACGAAGTCAATTTCTTTTGAGTAACGGAAAGAAGCTATGGGACTTTAAATTAATAAACCTAGTACAAAGACGTTTTTCTTTTGGTGGAAGAATAAAGAAAATTTCTCTATATGAGACACATAAAGCACTATTATTTGTTATTGCATATTGAATAAATCGCGTATTACATATATATTTAATTATTTGTACAAGCCATTGCTACAAATCTACAAGAAGTAAAATTCTAAAAAATATTACAAATATTTTAACGAAAAAACAAATTTCTACACATATATTAATTGGAATTTGGTGAGGAAGCCACTGAACTAATAATTAGGAGGCGAAGATACCCAGCAGGGCTTCGGCAAAGTGAAAAACACCGGTTACAAACTCCATTTGATCCTGAACATAAAAAAAGTTGATCCATCATTAGACCCAAAAAAACAGATTCATAAAAAAGATTTATTACTAAATATAATAAATATTGATTGATTCTTTATTCAATAAATTATTATCCCCCTTCATTTTAACTTCCGGCTTTAAAGAAAAACAAAATTATAATTAAAGGTAATTAATTACGTACCTTGTCGTATTTGGATGGCTTGTTCTGCCTCCATATCGATATAATCAATGCGTAGCTATCGACGAAGGTGGCATGATCATCCCGGTGGTTGAAGTTGTTGGCGCCGTAGCAAGAGCAGCAGAGATCACAGCCTTCGGCGGGCATGCCGGCGTTGAAGCACTTAAGGCAAGTGAAGTAAGTTCCCTTGATAAAAGATCCGCAGCCATCACAAAACACAAATCGTCCGCTTTTGTACAAGTAAAATAGCATCAGGACTTCGTCGAAATCGAGGGTGCCATTTTCGTCCTTGTCGAGCTCTTTGAATATGCTCTCGTATCTGTTTAATGACTTGAATCCTCTCTGTTTAACCCAAGCCATAAACTCTTCAACCGTGATTTTCCCATCTCCGTCCTTGTCCAATGAATTGAAAAATTTGGTCGCTTCATCCTTCTGTGATTCTGGCAACCTTGCGTAATATGCCTTCACGGTCTCTCGCACTTCCTCCATTTTAATGTTATTTTCTTTTTTCTTTCTTTTTTTGTACCCAAAACTCTTCTCCAAGAGTACAACACACAAGTTAAGGTAAAGGCTGTATGCCCTTTAAATAAATTGATTTAATACGATTACTAAGTCCATGAAGAATTCAAGATAATCACGATTAATTTCAGTCAATAATTTTTACTCTTCAAAAGCAAATTATAGAAGACAAAAGAAAAGTCTACGGTCAATATATAATTACTATATGACAATGACTTGATCTTGAGGAAATACAAAAGGACATTAGCCATAATATAAATTCTATGGATGGGCCCAAAACGACAGAGTTTAAACTGACTAAACCCCTACCCAAGTCCAACAATAAGTGATCCATTAACTCCCTTAAAAAACCATGTTCGTTAATTCTTCCAAACTTTACTTCTCTTATTACTTTTCCTTCCTGGCCATGGATTTCTCTGCAGCCATGGAAGTTGAAGTCTATGCCGTCATCAATTACAAAAAAGAAGAAAAATCTACACTACATTCAATGATATACAGAAATAGGAGTATTTTTTTTGGTGAAAACAGAAAGAAATTGTTACGACATTAACCCATGAATATAATTACAATTGATGGCAAATAAAGTTTAGACAGACTTTTTTTCTTTTGAAAGACACGTTTAGACGGACTAATTAACCCGACCTAATATTATCAGACATAACTCCCTTATAACCCAATCCATAACTACATGTATATATATACAAATAATTGATATCAATGTATTATTTGAGCCCCTCTTGAGAGACTCACCCATCATAACCAGGTGCAACGCGGGTCGGATCCAGATTAGTTAAAGCAAAAACCTTGGATACCGAATGTGATATAAAAAAAAAATAAGTATAGAGACATGAATTAGTAAACACTTGTTTTTGATCATTAAAAAAATATAACACATTAGAATACGACTTGATAGTTATACATTCAAACCTAAAATTTGATATTATCAAATTTTATCGGTCAATTGCTTTATGTGAATGAATTTGTCACGTTGAGTAACGGAAAGGAACTGTAGAAATTTAAATTAATTGTACGAAATTACTTAATTAAAGAAATTTCTTTGTACATAAAGAACTGATAGTAAATAGTTTGTTATTAAAGGAAGATGCGATCGAATTACATATTCCTACATTTAAAAATTTAAAGTAGCACAATACCAACCAGCTTGAAGCTAAAACTCACATGAAAAGTAATTAAAACATACATATATTTGAAGTAAAGATAAAAATACTAGCTACTATAATTAAATACACACACATATATTATATATTTAGAAAATAGTGCCACTAAATTAATTAGAAGGAGCATCCGGAGGAGGAGGCTGTCGACAGGTGACTGCCGCCAACATAGAAAAAACTACTGCTGCTTGAACCTCCTGTTGCGAAGTAATCCATTTGATTCTGAACATATATAAATGAATTCACAATCCAAAATATCGTTAGACCTTTCTTTAATTATTCAGTTACCATGCTTTTTAAAGCAAAATAATAGTTAAAAATGTAAATTAATTACGTACCCAGGATGATGATGGCTTATTCTGCCTCCATATCGACATAAGCAAAGCATAGCTATCGACGAAGGTGGCATGATCGACACGGTGGTTGAAGTTGTTGCCGCCGTAGCAAGAGCAGCAAAGGTCACAGCCTTCGGCGGACTTGCCGGTGTTGAAGCACTTGAGACAAGTAAAGTAAACTCCCTTGATAAAAGCTCCGCAGCCATCGCAAAACATGAAGCGTCCGGTTTTGTACATGTAAAACAACGTCAGGACTTCGTCGAAATCGAGGGTTCCATTTTCGTCCTTGTCGAGCTCTTTGAATATGGTCTCGTATCTGTTTATTGACTTGAACCCTCTCTGTTTAACCCAATTCATGAACTCTTTCACGTTGATTTTCCCATCTCCATCACTGTCTAACGATTTGAAAAATTTAGTTGCCTCATTTTTCTGGGATTGTGGCAAGTGTTCATAGTATGCCATAGCAGTCTCTCGCACCTCATCCATGTTTAATTATCCAATCTCTTTCGCCTTGTTCTTCTTCTTCTTCCTTTTTTTTTCCTTTCTTTTTTGGCACAAAGAGTGCAATCGATGTACCAATCTATAAGCTTAAGCCTTCCGTTTAAGTATATACGATTAAGTTCATGATCAAGATAATGTCCACACGGTTAAGATTAATATAATAACTCTTCAAAGGAAGAAAATGGAGAAGTACTCCACGGTAAATGACAATGACATCTAGAAATCAAAGGAGATTAGCCCATGAATATAGTGTATTAAAAAAACATTAAAATTAAAAAAAAAGTAAGAAAATTGGAAAAGTAGATCGAATGGTATTACATAGTACAAGATAATATAATATATATATATACGAAGATATTGAAAACAGTACAAACTAATATTGATGGAAATTGCTTTGATTTTAGTATTATAAAAAAGTAGACTAGCTAGCAATGAAAGAGAGGGAATTAAAGTGACGAAAATTGATAAGATTTGTTACATAATCAAACTTGTACGTTGATGATCCATCGTCACAAATATAATAAATAAAAGATAATTTAGTTTACGAATAAAAGAATTAGTCATAGAATGTTCAATTAATTATCATACAACCAAACAAAAAGATATTGATCCCCTCAAGCTATTATCACGAAATTTTGATTCCTTAAAATTTTTGTTTGAAACCATATTTAAACTTTAAAACTTTGAGGCAAATTCATAACAAGGCAAGTGCTTATGCTCCTAAAACAACTTTTAACCTTCTTGCCCCTAATGAGAAGATCGTGATCACTTTTATTCTCAAACTTAATTTTGGTTTGACTTAAATTCAAGATTAGTACATGGTATTAATTAATTTATTATAGGACTTATTACTGCAAGCATATATAGATTCATCTCCCTAATTAAATTCAATTCTTAGGCATGAATGTAGAGCACGCTTTTTCAAGATATCATACATCACATATATATGCACTAAAAATAAAGATACAACAAGATACAAATATATATATATATATATATATATATATATTGGAAAACGTAGTAGCTAGTGGGTGAGGAAAGAATATAAATCTTTTATACCGCATTTTGTCTCAAATGACATGTTAGAGTGGTAATATCCCACATTGGTTATGTTTGACATAATTGGGTGTCTTATATACATGAAAAGCCTCTCCACCTATTGTCAATTGGTTTTAGGTTGGATGCTTAACATGGTATCAGAGCTCAGGTCTGTCCTGTTGCGCCCTAGACCCAGTTGTGTCCACGTGTAGGCCCGTTCTGTTTCGGTGTTCTTCCGGGCTACACGTGAAGGGGCGTGTTAAAGTGGTAATATCCCACATTGGTTATGTTTGACATGACTGGGTGCCTTATATACATGGTGCCACTGGGTGCCTTATATACATGGTACCTTATATACATGAAAAGTCTCTTCACCTATTGTCTTGCGGGCATAAAAATGATACCTTATATACATGAAAAGCCTTTCCACCTATTGCCGATTCCCATCCATGAATATGATTTCCATCCATGAATAAGAAGCCACTTAATTAGATAAAATTGGATACAGCCTCCATATTAATATTCAACAAATTACTATAGTAGTTAATTACCATGCCAATGGATGCCGAAGCCGATGGCTTGTTCTGCTTCCACGTAGATATATAGTTTTTTTTTTTGACATCAACAATCAATATAGATAAAATTGGATACAGCCTCCATTTGATCCTGATCAAATTGATCCATCAATCGTTAGATTAGACCAAAGATTTAAACCAAAAAAAAAAAAGCAGTGTCATTAATATTCAACAAAT
>AWUE01015838.1:0-19489 GCA_001974825.2 Corchorus olitorius | reverse complement strand
ATTTTGATAGCATTTAAAAATGTTTAACTTTTTAGTCACCAATTTTTTATCTAAGATTTTTAAAAAGGCTATAAAGGTTATAAAAAAGGCATGATGCTATCAACATATTCAAGTACTTTACATATCTAGCTATATTAATAATGTTTTATTACTAATGAATGTTACCAATTATGACTAAATTGAAGTAAAAAAGTAGAGAGACAAAGACTAGAAAATTAAAAGTAAGGGACTTAAAATTTTTAATTAAAATTAATTGAATACTCATCTCTTAATTGACTAAATAGAAGCAAAAACGTATGACTAAATTGAAGCAAAAAGGTAGAAAGACAAAGACCATATATAGAAAATCAAAAGTACATGACTTAAAATTTTTTAATTAAATTAATTAAATACTCATCAACGTAATTAATGCCAATTTCTCCTTTCCAATATTTTCCTAAAAAATAACTTCAAAAAATTTATTTAATTTTTTTTCTTTTAATATGTAAAAGCTTCATGAATTACGAATTACCAATATTTTTTCATTTATTAAAGTTAAATAAAAGTTCCCCACCAATTAAAATTTAAAAGTTAAAGTTAAATAAAAGTTTAAGATGAAGTAAATTATACTTATTAACCATTATAACTTAACAGGTTTTGATGAAATAAAAATACATGTTTACCCTTGAAAGAAATACTAAAATTTTAAAATTAGAAAGGGTAATTTAGATATTTTAAATCAAGGTTTTTGAAGGAACATATCCAAGACGGTCTCACTTAATTGAAAAATAACATATGTAAGTTCAACTATCTATCATGCCCAAACTTTTACCAGAAAAGTTGGTGTATCTGACAACATATATGCACATTGGACTCATCTAAAATTATTTTTTTAACTTTCATGTTTAAGAGGTGGTTTCCCCTCACTTCGGGTAAACTGTTTGAATTGATTTGAGAATCATTTTAAGTATTTAATTTGTAATAGTATTTGTTTCTCCTATTACCCTAATTTGAGAATTGTTTGAACTGTTTGTTGTTGTAATAGTATTCCATTTGTATTCCGAATAGTAAATTATGAACTTCAAATATTACAATACTTTCTACCATGAAAAGTATCAAGTAAATGCATACAAAATATTCATCAATCCAATAGAAGGGGATTAAGTTAGGAGCTACCTGGCTGGAATTGTGTCTAGGTAGTATTTTAAATGAATTTTATTTTCCAATGTGTAAAATTTTTTATTTGTTGCGGTAGAAGTTTAAAATAAAGTTTAGCACCAAATGAATTTCTTTTTTTTTTCAATTACGGATGTTAATAATTAATATATGATTTTAACATGAAGTTTAGCCCCAATGAAAATTTGTATTTACTTTATTGTGGCAATTGGCAATTTGGCATATCAATATAGTAAATGTTTTTGCAAATAGAATATCAATTGGAGGAAAAAAAACAAATCATCAAAACCTGCTAAGTTTTAACGGTTAATAGGTAATTTAATATAAAAGGAAATATCTAAAATATTTTCTTAAACTTTTTTTAAACTTTAAGTTTTAAATTTTAATTGGTTGGGGAACTTTTGTTTAACTTTAATAAAAGAAAAAATTAGTAATTCGTAATTCATAAAGGGACTTAAATTGACTTTAGGGACTGATTTGAGCCGATTTTGCAACGTTTGGAACTTAATTAACCAAATTAGAATGTTAGACCTTATTTGATAATTTTGCAAATGCTAGGGACCAATCTGAGTAATTAGCCTAATATTATAAAGTTAAGGATAAAGACATAAATTTTGTGCATAGAGTGCCATCTCATAGCAAAGTTAAAAATATAAAGTCCCACCTTTCAAAAAAAATATAATAATAACTATAATTATTATTAATTATAATTCATGATAATCGAAAATAAAAAATAATAATAGAAACCAATAATTAATTTTGAAAAAAGAAATCGAATATTATTAACGTTATGGACTAATTTGGCCGAAATCGGATAGTTCAGACACCAATTTGACCTTTTCCATAGTTTGGACATTTATTTGACACTTTTGGCAAAGTTCAGGATCCTAATTGAGATTTTAGCAAAAAAAAAAATCAGTTTCTCAAAACTCAAAATTATATATTTTCAATTTGATTTATGATGGAGTGAAGCAAAGCAAGCTGATGCAATCGTCTTAATTGAAACGCATTTGATAATACTTTAATTTATCTTAATCGTTATAATTTTGTATGGTCGAGTGAAGTTGATTTGAAATTATTACCAATTTGTAAAAGGTGTAAAGAGACCAACTTAATTCAACAAAAAAAAAAGTCTCCGATTGAATTATTTATTTAAAGGTGATTCTAAACAAATATAGAAAATAAAGAAAGTAAAAGCTTTGGCATCACGAACAAAATTTGTACAAACTAAGTTTACCAAGTAAAACGTAATAAAATAATTTTGTAAAAAAAATCAAATATTATTTAATATACTTATTATATTTATAATATATACTTTGATTTTAATTTGATTGGAGTGTATTTTAAGATTAGGATACTTTAGATAATAAGAGATTTTCTTATTGAAGAAAACATAATTAAATTAATCTAAATGAGATAAACATACATGTTTATCCTTTAAAGTAATACTAAACTTTTAAAATTAAAAAGGTTATTTTAGATATTTCAAGTCAATGGTTTTGAAGTTTAGACTTATATAGTATATAGATATAGATATAGATATAGTTTATCCAAATTATATTTGCTTAAAAAATTAGAATGAATTGACTTGAATCCAAAATTTTAGTACGAGGTATTTTATAGGACTTCGATTATTCATAGATTCATCTCCCTAATTAGATTTCATGCATGAATCACATTAATGTAGAACACCTTTCCTAGATATACTAATTGAATGGCCACGTTATATGCACTAACAATCAATATATATAGTAAAACTTCATTTCTTTTTTCAGTATACATAATTATTTGAATAGAGACATTAGAATTCTAACAATATTTTCATTCATTTAACTTAATTGCTATTATTACGTACATAAGATTAAATTTTATTTAGAATTGAAATTACTCAGTTCCAATCATAAACAGAAAAACCCGGCGTGCGTGAATCCACGGAGATAATATCTAGTGATAATTATTTGATACCCTGACAGTGTAAAATTTGGACTTCACAACCGGGGTGAACAGTTGACACATACCCATCCTTGGGAATAAAAATCCGCTGCTCCAGTTTTTATGCCCCACTTGTGCCTGATACCCCCAAAGAATGATGTGTCATTTTTTCAGTTTTTAATGTTATTTTATGTTACTTTTTATCTAGTTAAATTAAATTATATATTTTCATTCTAAAACGCTATTGGAAATATATTAATATTTAGAATTAACCCTTTATATAATTATTTATTTTTAATTTGGGGTTAAACTTTATGTTTAAGTGGATTTTTTTTCTATAATTATTATTATTTATTAAAACTTAAGTCAAACAAGACATAATACAAAAGACACGCGACATAATTTATTAAATGGGGCATAGAATGGGACAGATAAGCTTTTTGTTCAAATTCCTAAACTTTGGCTCTTTAATTTCAGGGTGTGTTATCTAGGCACTTTTTTAAAGCTCTGTTATTGATTTTTGGGGCATAGAGTGCCGATCGGTGTATCCAATTTATAATGTTAAGCCTACGATTAATAAGTTCATCAAGGTGATGTAAACGCGGTTAAGGTTAACAAGATAACTCTTGGAATGAAGAAAACTAAAAAATACACGGTCAATGACAATGATATCCGGCCAGAAAGCAAGGACATCAGCTTATGCCCCATTTGCTTATGCCCTTTACCATCTTCCATATGCTAAGCAAATGATAATTATCGGCGAATGTTTTATGATCATCATGGTGAAGGAAGAAGCTGTTCCGATAGCAAGAGCAGCAAAGGATATAGGAGTCACAAGCGACGTCGTTGAAGCATTCGACACAAGTGAAGTAAACTCCCTTTATAAAAGCTTTACAACCCTCGCAAAACAAAAACCGTCGTGTGTTGTGCAAGTAAAACAAGGCCAAGACGTCTTCGAATTCAAGGTTGCCATCTTCATCCTTGTCTAGCATCTTGAATAAGCTCTCGTAGTCGTGCCTACCAGTTTCTTCCTTAGTAACCCAAGCCCTGAACTCTGTCAAGTTGATTTTCCCATCTCCATCGCTATCCATCGATTTGAAAATTTTAGTTGCTTCAGTCTTTTCATCTTGTGACAAGTTTGCGTGGTATGCCCTTGCAGTCTCCCGGATTTCGTTCATGTTTATATGTGTTGGAATATGGTGGCACTCACCATCAGTTTGACAAAGTTAAAAGAGGAGGAACTTAATTTATTAGAATGAAATGAAATGACTTTATTTACAAAAAATTACTATGTGAGGTATTTATAGGACTTCTTATATTCATATATAGGTTCATGATCTCCCTATTTAGATTTGATGCATGAATTACACTAATGTACAACACATTTTCCTAGATATACTAATTGAATGGCTAAGTATACATGAACCCGATTTAGATTTTGGATATGTTCAGTTTAATGTAGTACTCAATATATAGTTTATCCAAATTATTTATGTTTTTTTTCTTTTTCCTTTATAAAAACTCTGATTTATATACCAAACCAAATTAAATGCCTACTAGCTAGGATGCTATTTGTCTTCCACTAAGCCTTTTCAACTATGTGGCCAAAAAAAGGCCTTTTCAACTAAGGTCTACCACAATTAAGAAGATCGAAATTGCCACAACCCATCAGTCAATTAGAATTCGATTCCCACTGACAGTAGTCTCCTACTTGGTAGGTGCTTTGTAAATTTCGAAAAACTTGTAGGTGAAAGTTCAATGGGTTCGTAAATTCCAAAAATGGATGGGCGGTTTACCCTGACCTTGAAGATGGGATAGTCACCCTACTCTTAAACTTTTTTTCAAAAAAAAAAAAAATCAAACACCAATAGTTGAATCAATCAGTAACCAAGAAAAAATCAGTTGAATGATTGAATCAAATGCTTGGATGAATAATTCAACATTAATTTATTTTTATTTTTTGGGATAAATATTCAACATTAGAATTAGAAAAAAACATTAGAATTAGAAAACCATAACTAATATAAGTAATAACTCCCTCAAAAACCAATCCATTAAGCCCGTCGGCACTCGTACTTCGTTAGTCGTTACCAAGATATGAGAACATATCAAAAAAGAAGTAAAAGTAAAAACAAGAAAATGGAACGGTGCTTGTATTGATCTAAATTACTTCTTGGAGCAAAATATATACCAAAATATAAAAGATGTTAATGGATTAATATTTTGAGCTGTAATTGATCGTTAGTATAAATTAAATAGTGTCCATTGATCTAAACTTGCTTGTTCCTTCTTTAATGGTGGCAGGTTGGCATAGTAAGCCAAAGCAGTCTCTCGGATTTCTCTCCATCATTCAACCAACTATATATGACTTATCCTTATGGCTAAAACCACTCTCTATTGTGCATATATATACACACAGTCCATGTCTACTTAATTATATGCTGTTCTTTAATTTTTTGATCCTCAAGTTGTTTCAAGTACTGATATTTACTTATATGTTTGCAAGCTGATTTGCAATAATTACAATGGGCTCAAGTCTGGGGCAGTGTTGCTTTTGCTGGAATGATCAAACTTTGAATGATCGAATAAGCACTGAAATCATTGACCATGCCTTGCATATATAAATGTTCTTCTCAACATTATATGGCTATACCAGTACATCAAATTAATTGATTATCAGCACCAAGAGAAACAAGACTTTCCCAGCAACATATGACCTTATTTCTATATTCATGATCAAGTCGAGGTAAACCAAGATGGTGGTTGAGACTCTCAAAACTTCTCTTTTCAAGGTCATACCAGTACCATCCGATATTATTTCCACTAGTAGCGTACATCAAAATCTTGTTACCATCCTTTGATAACTCTAAAATATCCAATACTAATTGTCCCTTCTCCGATATGCGATTAAGTTTAATAGAGCCATTATACCGTGACTTGAAAGCAAAGCAATCTCCATTCTTGACCATGTCAAACAACTCAATCGTTTTTGCTTCAACCCCATCCTCTATTGCTTCCCAAACCAACATGTGCCCTGGCATTACAAGTTCAGCGAAGGCGGCATTGGAACTTATAATTTGAGGTTTAATTTGGAGAATTGGGAGAAAATCTTCTTTTGACATATCAAAGGTAACAATCTCACAGCATGGATGGTTTCCAATTCCGTATGCCAGCCAATGCAAGGCACCGTGCGCGAAAATCCCATCGTAAGACCTAAGCCGAAACTTACTATCACAAGTAATTAGTAGCTTTTTCCATGAATTGGAGACCAAACTGAAAACCCAAACATCAGTGCAATAGCCATAACATCCATGAATCCCTACCACCTTGTAGTCGTTAGTGCCACAGTCATAGCCGAAACCAAGATAAGTAATTGCATAAAAGGGATTTTCAGGATTGACAAATGGTAACTTCTTGATCCTCCTAGTGAAGGGATTCCACAAGGATAATACAAGACAATCAAGAACATAATGTTGCAACAAAACCAAACCATTGCATGAACCACGGATCAATCGCTGAGGGAAATTATTTTGCTTCTCTTGAACGACAAGAAGTCGTCCTTGTTCTAATTCATCCAAACCCACAACGGTATATTTGTTCAAACGACCCGATTGCTGCACAATTAATCTCCGGCGGGTCTTAGTTTCGATAGATCGGGTGAGATGCGCATTGATGAAAGTAGAACCGTCGATTTCAGTGCAGAATGATTTGGAGAGGCAGCGGAAGCGTACAAGAGATTTCACTGGTAAGCGCAGGAGAATATCGTATATGAGATCTTGGCTTGGATAGGCCATGACATGGCCTTGGGTTTTTCTCTCCTGCTCCCATGAAGTAAAAATCAATAATTAGAAACCAGAAATAACCGAAATCAATTTGGCATTGAAGGAGCAATCGACATATATGAACTAAGAACTATAGAATTACAATTTCCAGCAATTTTTTTCAGAAAATATAATTTCTTCTACTCATTAAAAAAGTTATATGCAACTTACCAACTCAAGTTTTTTTTTGAGCAATCAATTGGCCGGAGTCTTTTGCAGGGATCACTTATGTTTTCTTGGAGCAACAGAGACCTATGATCATGGCGATGTACGGAATAAATACCAAGAGAAAGTTCCCGAGAATTTTCCTAACAAATAACTCACTCACGGGAGAATTTCTTGGTCTTCGAGTTTATCGAAGACCCTTACCATAAATTGTTATTAGAGTAATTATTTGATACACCGGCGGTGTAAATTTTGGGCTTCAGTTGTGGAGTTGACACATGTCCATTTTTTTAATTAATTAAATTTTAAATATTTCAATCTAGTCCCTAAAGGACACATGTCACCCTTCAGGACCCGCTTGTGTAGTCTGCTAAACTCCACCGTTGTATTGTATAATTTGCCTTGTTATAATAATAAAACTAAAGAAGAGATTAGGAAAGAAAAAAAAAACAGAAAACTTAGAGAATCTTATCTTATACTATAGAGGGAGGAGAGAGGATACAAGAGAGATAAGTTGTGAATGTGATTTTTATAATGGAGGAGTCCCCTTACTTGTTTAACGGTCGGGTTACCCGCCCAAGCTTGAAGGCCTATCCGCAAAATGGGAGGATTTTGGTATAAATATTGGCCCGAAAAAAGGGCCTTGGACAAAAAATAATAATAAAAGCCCGAAAAAAGGGCCTTCATGAGAGATATGGCTTTTGTGCTTTAGACTCCTTGCTTTGAGAGAAGTGCGGCCCGGCTTCAATTGAACTCTTGGGCCTCCGGACTTTGTAGTGATAACAAGGTGACATGACCTAATCTGTTACATGTGTCATGGGCCATTGCTATGTAGAAATAAATAATAGGATGACAAGGTCCAATGTGTTACATGTGCTATGGATCTTTGCCAAGTAGAGAATGTGACCCATGTGTTATTGTGCTCTGGGTTTTATCACCTTCGAGAGATTGTCCTTATCTTACATGTGCTTAGGGACTTCGATATAGATGCCTCTGTATTATAACTTGAGGACTTTGATATAGAAGCTTCTTTATTATAAATGTGTTTGAAGATTTTTATAGAGAGAAATGTCATTTGAAATATAAGAAACATAAATAGGAGGGGATAGATGACCCAACCTTGGGTATGCTTGATGGGCTTTTGTGGGACTTGGATCATCCCCATTTTGACCCCTAACAAACTCTAAATTTTCTCTAAATATGTGATGTTATTAGGCAAGTTAGAAAGCCTTCCTTTGGTTGCCAAATTTGAGTTGGCTATCTTTTTTAAAAGATTGATGATGAATCATGTGTTGTCCAAAAATGGAAACCTAGGCAATGTCTTGAGCCATTGATGAAATAAATGAGAAAAAGTAGTCTAGTTGTTAGTAACAAAGTTAATAACAAATTGGGAGACTACTCCAAAATTGACAAAATTGATATTTTGGTCCTTAAACTTGAAATAAATTGACAAAGTGGCCTTTGAACTCTTAAAATTATTGATTACACACCTGAACTCGTAAAAAAATGGACGAATTAATATTTTTGGATGAAAATTTGTTAAATTTTGTTAATAAATAGACAAAAATTGGATGAAATTTATCGGTGTCATTCCAATTTCCGTCCAAAAATGGCTAATTTCGGTCCAATTGTTAACGGGCTCTAACCAATTTCCATCCAAAAGAGCTAATTTGTTTCATTTCTTTTCAAGTTTAGGCATGCAATTAACAAATTTAAAAGTTTAAAGGCTAATTTGTTAACTTTTTTTACAATTTCAATGGCCAAAATATATACTAAATATTATTTGAAACACCCAGGGATATTACTAAAAGCTCCTTTTGAGAATCGATGAGGAAGCTCGGTTTGAACATTTTTGTCCTTTTATGTCTTTTCTCATTTGGTTAATTACTAAGAAAGCCCTCAGTTTGTTTCTCACCATTTCCTTTTCCTCAAGCCTTTTTTTGTAATTGCAAGAGTTTTTAACCACTTGAATGTGAAAGCATTTATTGACCATCAAATCATGTATTATTTATTTATTTATTAAGAAGGCCCTCAATTAGTTTCCCACAATTCATTTGGGTCTTTTGCCACTTTGAAGACTCATTTGCCCACTTTGTGTCCTCCTTTTGTTCTTCCTAATTTCGCTATTTCTGTAATTTTATGTGTAAAACCCATTAAAATCTTCAGACTAATTGGTTTTGTTTTAATTTAATGATTTTCTTTTAAAAAATAAAAACGTCTCTTATCTTTCTCGAACTATAGTGATAGAAAGAATTTAATTAGATTTATGAGAAAAAAGATATTTTAAGTAGCAAAGGTTAATGTCCGAGAATAAGAAATGGATTACAAGCTACGATTTTATCAACAAAAAATGAATTTTACAGGTATAAAACTCAACGACCATTATTAATAAGTTATATATATAGAAAATTGAGATCCATTTAAATGGCAAACTACTTCACAAATACACAAAATACTAATAAAATTTCAAATTTTTAAAACGAAATCCTTTCTATATTCAAATAATAATAACAAAATCTATAACAAAGAATGTCCGACGCGCCAGCGTGGACCGATCAACTTGTGTTTATTAAGCCTAATAAAATATGAACAAACAAAATGGAACGGATGAAATAGTAATTATAAGTAGCAATTGACACATCACACATACATTGAAGTAAAAGTAAAAGAGTCATTTTCGTTACAAAAGTTTATGTACAAATACTTTTATTGACTTGATAATCACGATAACACAAAACGGGACTGAAGGACTGGTAATTACAAATAGCAATTGACACAGACATTGAGACATTTCATCATTACAAAAGTATATGTACAAATACTTTTATATTGATTTGATAAAGGATTATGTATACCCCTCCAAAACACGACCTCGACTTTGACAACACAGTTGTCTTTTAATCCTCACACACGCACAAACAAGCACTCAATTAGATTACTTCTTTAACTTATTTATTTATATACTATATAAGCAATCGTAGGACAATTAAGTGACTGAAAGGAATCACTGAATTAAGATGAGAAGGCTGTATTCCACGCCATATCAGCAAATTGATAAAAGTTGTACAGAGCCGAACCAGCTGATGCAACCTCCATCTGAATAAAAAAATAATGGTTAGAAACTTTGTATAATTAAACAAAAGAATTTAATTGAGTTTTTTTACCAACTCTCCCGTGTCCGGTAACTGTATTAAATTCTGACAGATTCAGAGTCGAGCCGTGTCTGATTCAGTTTAAATAATAGTATCTCACACAAAAAAAAAAAAGAAAAAGGGTTAATTAATTACCGCCATTGTGAATGACTTCTTGAGCCGAGGTTTACTTTGGGATGGCGTACTTGATGTCTGCCGCCATTTTGATTGAAGCAACACATAGTTATCGACGAAGTGATCATGATGGTGGTTGAAGTTGTTGTTGCCGTAGCAAGAGCAGCAGAGATCAAAGGAATTGCGTTTAGCTGGGCCAGAGTTGAAGCAAGTAAGACATGTGAAGTAAACTCCCTTGAGAAACGCCCCGCATCCATCGCAATAGTAAATTCGTCCACTCTCGATCAAGTAAAACAACGTCATGACCTCTTCGAAATCTAGGGTGCCATTTCCGTCCCTATCTAGCTCTTTGAAGAAGCCGACATTGTTTATCCCCGTCTTCCCCAGCCGATTAAGCCCAGCCGTGTACTCACGGACGTTGATTTTCCCATCTCCATTAGTGTCCATTGATCTAAAAAACTCACTTGCTTCTTCCTTCTTTGATTCTGGCAACTTGGCATAGTATGCCAAAGCAGTCTCTCGGATTTCATCCATCATAGTATGGCTAAAACCAGTCTCTATTGTGCATATATATATATACACACTCCATGTCTACTTAATTATATATACATGCATGATGCTGTTCTTAAATTTTTTTGATCCTCAAGTTGTTTCGTCAACTAATTACTTATATATATTTGCAAGCTAATTTGCAATAATTACAATGGGCTAATTTGAAGTCTGGTAGTGTTGCTTTTGCTGGAATGAAACTTTGAGTGATCGAATATTTAGCACTGAAATCATTGACCATGCCTTGCATATATATATATATATGTAGAACATTTCCATGAAAGAACTAGTCCAATTGAACAAATGAACAAATGGTAGAAACTAGCTTCTGAAGACAAGATTAATGTTATATAAGTTTATGTTATTTTTCTTACATTAATTAATTAATTAAGTATTATAACATGGAAAAAACAAGATTAATTAATCTTATATTATGCAGCAAGTAATTAACATAAGCATAATCAATATCATCACTTGATGCATTATATGCAACTTGTTACCGATACCAATGGGTTTAGTATTTAAAGCGCAATGGAAACTTTCAAGAACATTAAAACATATGTGCTGCAAAAACATATAGACAGACTGCAAAGGGAAAACTTGGCCGGTATTAATCTTTCCTCATTCAACAAATTCAACTCATACCAAGCAATGCAACTAGGCCTAACAAAATTTTTCCTCCTTAATTTGCTTTGTGCCAATCGCACCTAGTAATTAAGCAAAAGTCTACGGTTAACGATATCAATGACATCCAGAAAGAAAAAAGGGCAATATAGCCCATTAATAAAATTCTGTTGATGGGCCTAAAACGACAGAGTTTAACTGATTAAACCCAACCCAAACCCAACTCTAGAGATCCATAACTTTTCCCCGTAAAGCCCAACCCATTAAGCCCATCGGCCTCACTCGTCATCATGAAAGATGAAATCCAGGTATTGTTGTCCTTGTCGAGCTCTTTGAATAAGCGCTGGTAATGGGTCGTTTGGTATCGTTTTCGTTTTTCTGTTTTTTGTTTTTGTTTCGTTTTCGTTTTCGTTTTATTTTTGTTACCCTGTCAATTTTCGAAAACAAAAACATATTTGAATATACAAGTTGCTTGTATGATTTTCCCATCTCCATCTGTGTCTAATAATCTGAACATCTCACTTGCTTCTTCCTTCATTGATTTTGGCAGGTTTGCATAGTATGCCAAAGCAGCCTCTTGGATTCCATCCATATTCATTAATCAACAACTTAAACAAAAAAATTAAAGCTTTTTTTTTCTTATGGCTAATACCAGTCTCTCTTTTAGTGCATATATATATACACACCCAATCTCTTACATGTTATTTTCAATAACACTTGTACCCTTGTCCTATTTTAATTCTCAAGTTGATTTTTCAACTATATATATTTGCAAGTTGCAACAAACAATGGGCTGAGGTTAAATTTGGGGTGGTTTTTTTTTAATGGTAGAAAAAAAGTTTAATCAGGAGGAGGGAGGAGGAGTGAGGGTTACCCATCTCTAAGGTTAGAGTAAATCTTAAACTTAATTTGTGATTTATGAGCTCATTGGACTTTCATATGTTTTCAAAATTTTATCTTATCAAATGGGAGATTACAATTAACGGGATTTGAATCTATGTGGGATATACGACGAGTCCGAACCATAACCAGTACTTGTACTCCCATTTGAAACTTTTAGCAAAATAAGCACTAACATTATTGACCATGCCTTGAATAAGTCGATATAAGCTCATAAAAGTGTTCTCAATTTCGAAGTACTAACAAGATCTAAGAAAGTGTTCCGGCCGCCTTCCTGTCTTGACTGGTGGGCACAACTGCTTATGTAACAAGTCACTTGAGTTAATTTCCATATATATACAAATGGAAATTAACTTGACCTCTGAGGTGTGCATGAATCCTTGCCTTATTGGATGATTGATGCCAAAAAAACTCTTACTTGCAGTTGCAAGTGGCAAACTCAGCCAATGTTTCAGCATCAACCATCATCAACAAGTGGGGATAGAGATGGCAATGTCAATTGTACTCAAATCATACAACAATTCAAGTCAACTAAATCACGCCCGCCTATTGGGTTGAGTTGAAGTTATTAAATGTCTCTTGAGAAATGACCCGGATTCAAGTCTCTTATGAATAAAGAATAAAGACATTGAAAGAGTTTTACTCCAATTAGGATTCGACGTGTTTCAATCCGAATTAATTCTAATTCAATGTGACTACCGGATTGAATTAGTTTGAAAAAAGAAAAACACTCAAATTATTTTTTTTTCTCAGTAACACTCAAATTAATCAATGCAACTAGGCCTAAGATGCCATTTGGATTATTACACTACACCCAAAAAGAAAAAAGGACTTTAGCCCATTAATAAAATTCTATTGATGGGCCCAAAACGACAGAGTTTAACAGACTAAACCCTACCCAAGTCCTGCAACAAGTGTCCATAACTTCCAACTAAAACCCAACCCATTAAGCCCATCGTCCAGGATAAATAAACAAGAAAATAGAAAAATAGATCGAACGGTTGTAAACAGACTATAAAACCACCATATAATAAAACCCTAATCCTCAGACTCTCTCCATTTCCTCTTCCGCCTCTACATCTTGGTCACAGTCACACACTTTCACAAGCGAAAATGGTGAGTCTTCTCTTCTGTTCGTTAAGCTTCCATCGTCTTCAACTTCTTTACATCGTTTATCTGGGTTTTGACCTTCTTTTTTCATTTTGTTTTGGGTTTCACTTTTTGTAGCCTTTCAAGAGGTACGTCGAGATCGGAAGAGTAGCTCTCGTCAACTACGGCAAAGAGTATGGCAAGCTCGTTGTTATTGTCGATGTCGTTGACCAGAACAGAGTATGTTTCTCGTTTCATAGTTTCTAATTTTTCGGATTAAGTATCGATTATTTTTACTGAAAGCTTTCATTTTTATGCTCTTGTATGATTTATACCGATGGAAAAGGCAGTTTTTGTTTATATTTTCTTAATGAATATACAATGGGTTTAGCCTACATATATATAATGTTAAAGAGGGAAAAAACTATTTTTTTTAGCATATAAGGTGAATGAATTTGTACTTAGCATAATTAGATTTTAGCTGTATTGAAGATAGGCTCTGTGTTTTTTCCAGTTGAGAAAATCTTCAATGAATTTTGTGCTGTTATTAGCTCGCCAGCATCGATGGGGACATGAATCTGGATTGTGCTAGCTTTTGGCATTTTATTTATGTGTGTACGGAGTAACTGTCAATTTTGTATTGCTGGATATTTGTTGTGTCCTGGAATGTTTGCATTCAATTTGTTTATAGTTTTACCTTATATTGGTAATAGGTAGAGTCTATATGCAGAAGTTGAGGTATTTAATGTGTCAATCATGGTTACTCTTATGAAAATGGAAGAGTTGGAGCAGTAAGCCTAAAATATAGGTTAGGGCACTTGGTGCTCTGGCTCTGTTGTTTTGATTGGATTGTTAGTTGTCATATATATGGGATTATTATTTGTACCATGGTTCAATATTGAATGGACCAATGTGGGGTTTTGTTGTAGTTGGTGTGCCGATGTTTGTGTAGGATTTCGTTGTAACTTTTGCTTGTGTCCCGACGTTGCAGGCTCTAGTTGATGCTCCAGATATGGTCAGGGGCCAAATGAACTTCAAGAGGCTTACATTGACTGATATCAAGATTGACATTCCTCGTGTTCCCAAGAAGAAGACTTTGATTGAAGCAATGGAAAAAGCTGGTAAGTGATAATCATTCTTGCTGTCATTTAATCGGGTTTCCTTCTATGTTATCTTCTGCTTTCTAATTGTTTTTTATTTGATGGCAGATGTTAAAAACAAGTGGGAAAACAGCTCATGGGGAAGAAAGCTGATTGTCCAGAAGAGGAGGGCATCTCTCACCGACTTTGATCGGTTCAAGCTTATGTTGGCTAAGATCAAGGTAAGTTTTATGGTACCTCTAGTGTTACCTATTTTATGTCAGTTGGGATTTTCCTGGAAAATGGCCAAAAGGCTTTTCTTAAAACTTTGACACAAGCTTACATCATATAATATGATTTTGCAGAAAGCTGGAGTCGTCAGGCAGGAGCTTGCTAAGCTGAAAAAGGAGACTGCAGCTTGAAGTGTTATTAAGATTATGGATTTTTGCTAGTTTTGTCATCAAAATTCTGCAATTTGTTACTTTGGAATGGTTTTTTTGTTTGTCTTAATATTAAGATCAGGATTAAGATCATCAGTTGAGGGAACTTTGTTTACTATATGACAGATTTTTGTAGTGAGTTTATTGCGACATATTTTCTGCCAAATGTGGTTGCTTGCTGCAGTTTACATTTCAAACTCGACGCACTTACATTTACTGCATGAGTGGTATTTAGTGCCGTTCATTTGGTGTCGCTGACACTGATTATTCAAAGAATTTGAAGGGTTTGTTGGCAACTAATCTGATTATTCAAAGAAGTTTGCAGGGATAATTGTGATTTGTGAAGGTGAATCAAACCGGTTATAAGAAAATTTAATTTTGTGAAACCCTAAGAAAGGGACTGAATGCTTTTAAATCTTACCGATGGCCTCTTGGCTCTTTATTTTAATACTGGAATTTGATCCATGGAAAGAGTCGTGTCACAGCAGAAAGAAATTAACAGGAAGAGTTGTATTGAAAATAGGATTAAGCAGCTTCTTCAAAATAATGGCCTATTGTGTTAGAAAAACAAGTTACTTGACATAACTTATCACTCACTAATAGAAATTTTTGAATATATAGTATCTAATATTACCTTCTGATGTATTTTCTACGAAAAGATATTGTAAGCGTCTACATCATTTGTGGAAAAGATCCAGTTCACGGTTACAGACTTACAGGTTAACTTTTGAACCACCTATCTGAAATGCTACCCAAAAAGATAAAACTCAAACTTTGCTCCCTGTGCTCCTCATGTGACCGTATCATAAATTGCTGATTGCGTTGATCAAAATCCTTTGCCATGATACTTGGTGACAAGGTCAATCAACTCAGTGGTATTAGTGGGTTTCCCAAGTTGTCTCTGTAAGTTGCACATTACAGAATATACATGTCTCCTTTCTTCCGGTTGATTCCAAAGGGCACAGAGAACTTCTAGAGGAAATACAGGAGCTGGCTGGGCAAGCAACCGGCTTTTATTTACTTTAAGTCCATTCAATCTGGATGTATACGCAACAATATCATAGCCATATATTAGATGAAGGCTTTTACTTCTTATAAAACTTTAATCATCCAAATGCATTTAATAAGAATCCTTCAAGGATTAGACTTACCCATTAATAATATTCAGCATGTTAGGCCATTCAGCAAGCTTGAAACACACATCCAAGACGCCGCTAGCTCTCTTTTTACAATGTTTGACTCCTCCGTATGAACAGCATATTGCATATACTTCGGTACCAGGCTTAACGTTTGATATCCTCACTACCGTTGTTCTTGGTGCATCAATCCTGATGATTGGCAGCTTCTTTCCGGATACATGTATCGAATGTTTTGCAAGTGCTCTCTCCTTGTCATCTTCTGTCTAACAAGTGAGACTTCATAAATAGGTATTTAAACACAAAAGAAGCATAGACAATAGAACCTCAAGATACAGTATCTCTAGACAACAGAAGTTTCACCTCAAACTCCACATATACAACAGAACTTGTGGAACCCAACAAAAAGCTGGATATGCCAGACTGACAGAAACCGAGAGCTTCCTTTAGCTGTTGTGAGCTTATATCCTCAGACAGTTGTTCGACTTTTACTGTTCTGGTAGGATTCTTGACTAGTGCAACTGGAGCCTCAGGATCGCCTATCAGATCAGGAATGGAAATTGTATCATCCATGCATTCTGAATAAGTTGCATCCACAAAGGCTTGACATTTCAGATAAGAATAAAGGTCTTTCTTGAGAGCACGTTGGTAACCTTCCCGTGTCTGCAATACAGCCTCAATGCTAGTCAAAATTTTCTACATTTGCAATAAAGGCAAAATGCTTTCATAAAGCAAAAAGTTCTACAAATACTTCCTTATACTTGCTCAACCTACCATTTAGATTAGAAATTGGTCAAGTACTTAAGTTTGACTTTTAAAGTCTCCTGATGCCTAGAGCAATTTTATTGATAAATATGATAAAAAAACAAAAAAAAAGACACTGAAGCAAAAGAACGATGAGGAGGAGATTAGAGCTTAAAACCTTTTCACAATCAAAAGAACTAACCTCAAATTGTACCAAGGCATCTTTGAAAATGCTCCCTTTAGTCAAGGAAACTTCCTCTACATTCACAATTGGCCCGCAATCTCTGAAAGCTTCACAGATTTTGACTTTTCCAATGTTTTGTGGTAAAAACCTGATTAGTACTTTGTTTCCCTTAGACCCTCCTTCAGAGTAAGTATGTGGACTGCTTTTCAGCTTGTTTTTGCTTGTTGGAAGAGGTCCATGATTGTTTGGTCCTGATTTTCCATGATTTGAGTTTGCATAATTCAATCTGCTGCCCTCCTCCTGCTCACTCTCAGAATCTAAAGGAATACTAAACTCTTCTTTCTTGTCAAGTGGCATTTTCTTTTCACTGCTCTTTTGATGTTGTTGTAATGATGTATCTATTCTTTTAACATCAGAATTATGCAAGTTAGCCTGGTTCTGGACATCTTTAAGGAACCCTTCAGTGCTGACTTGATCTGTTACCCTGGAAATAGTTATTTCCCGAGCCTTAATAGTCGATAGACCACCAGGTAGGCCCTTGATGCTTTTAATTAAGTCATTGAATTCCACCTTCTCCTCAACTTTCTTCCCTGTTGAAAATTCAGTTGGTGCTAGAGCAGCATTCAACTTATCAGCCACTTCCCCTGTTGCTGCATTATTCTTAGCACTCTGTAAAATACTAGTCAAGTCCTTGGCTCCTAAAGAATTGGATAATATACGCTTTTTGCTTGAATTAGTACTTGCATGTGACCTTTGAACAGAACTGGCAGATATCTTCCCATGTAGATGGCTCATATTTTCAATTGAAGATAATTCCTCTGACAATGTTTTAGGTTTTTCACTAATCAGCTGCGTAAAACCAAGTAAATCTTCAACACAAGGTTTCCTTTCCTTGTCACAGTCCACAAGTTCATTTGACATTGCCTCTCCAACTTGCTTGACATCATTTTTTAGCTTTTCCGCAATTATATCTGAAACCTTCCCTGATGGATCCATCTTCAAAGAAGAGTTTTCTACCGTTGCACCAAACGCTAAAGATTTTGATTTACCAACCTCAGAAGTTGCAGTCACAACTACACCCTCAAAAGCATTTTCCTCAATCGTATGGGTTGTTGAACAAGATGAAACACCCTCTATGCCACCAGGAGAACCCGTTCCGACTTCCGGCGACTTAATTACACTTTGGGACACAGGAAATTCTGTGTCCCGTGGACTATTTTGTGTCGTTTCAGATGCTGTCATGTCAGCTTTGGAATCTGATGTTTCACCAGCAATGGTTTTCTGAGGTTCAGGGCTGCCGAGCATCTTTTGCTTTATGTTGGTTAGTATTCCTTTGAACCATGTCCCTGTTTCTCTGTATAGAGTAGTTGTAGAACAAATGGAACAAGAAGCCACTTATTACAAGGCATATTAACTTGATTGTAAGCAAGATTTTTCCCCACCAAGCTGAAAAAAAGTTATTTAGAAATGCACACAAAGCAAAAGATAGCTAAGCCCTAGCATCAGCATACTAAACCAAATGATCAAAGTAACACACATATTAAGATCAATATGCCCTTTTGAAAATATTAACGAAATTCACTATCAAAACCCATTATTTCATCCATATTAACTTCACTAAAAGGAATTCTATCAGTAAATAACCAAAAAGAAAAAAGAAAGCTCACTTCTTTGGTTCCTCCTTCGCAGCCTTTAATCCTTTCCAAAAAGAAGATTTCTCAGACCCACCACCAGTAGAAGAAGAAGAAGAAAAGGAGCACCATCTTGATGAATGAATAAGCACTGCAATAATTTGTAAATCGGTCCCTTTTACTGTTAGTGAAAACGACCCAGAAATTGTTTGAAGAAATTACAAAAAGAGAATAAGAAAAACATTCTTTTTTCTGAAATGGGATTTTTTTACCTCTGTTGTGGAAATGTGATGCTCCTGGTCTTGGAAGTAGGAGCCGAGCGATTGCCATTTTGGGAAAGGTTTCCGGTTTCCGCTCCCCACCGTGATTTCGCAAAAGGGCGAGATGGGGGAGAAGGGAAGAAGGGGTTTTAGAGAGGTTTTAGGAAATGACCTTCTTTATTTTGTTTACCTTTTATAGTATTTTTTACATTTTCTTATTTTCTATTTTTCTTCCCTAAAAGAAATTAGCTAATAAATGAAAGAAAGTGTTCCATTTCCCTTCCCCAAAAACAAAATTACATTATAGCTTTTTTCAAAAAAAAAAATTACATTACAGCTAAATTAATGGGTGCCCCATTTTCCCCCAAAAAAGAAAATTAGGGTAAGAAAAATGCCAAAGTGTCCCGCCAAAGGGCCAAAATAGTACCCTCAGTTCACTTAAAATTCCTCAAAAATCTTAGACATCACACCATTCCAAATTCCAATCAGCAGAAAACAAGACACAATTCTTGTC